>JAXGGA010002069.1:0-131998 GCA_038373865.1 Uloborus plumipes | reverse complement strand
TTTTTGATGTTTTTAAAAGTAAGGGGAAATTTTTCGATAACGCGAGAGTGCGCCCCAAGACTATCGGTGAGTTGAAATTTCGCATTGCAGAGAATTTTTTGTTAACATTCCCAATACTTTTAGACATTTGTAAACACCCGTCAAACTGTTTTAAACCGTTTTTTAACATGCAGTACTGTTTCTGACCTATAAAACTGAGACTTTGCTGTATTTCTTAAAAAGCTGTATTATTCAAGGTTTGATTTTTGTTACCATTTGAACAAAATCAATGATCAGAGGAAGAAAGAGAGAGAGACGTGAAATGCGACGTTACGGAACTTACAGCATGTAGTAATAATAAAATGCTGCACTATAATAGTACTGTACATTTGATAGAATACACTGAACTCTCACTTATACGCCGTCTCTTGTATGCGCCTTTTTCACTGATACGACGATTTTTACTGGTCCCAGCACATTCCATAGCAAAATAAGGATAGTATCATTCGTTTATGCGTCGCTCTAAAGATAAATGTTTTACTTATGCGCCGAATTTTCCCTAATATGTAATATGTATTTATTTTCTTTAAAAACTAAGCATTTTTCTTCACTTTCTTCTTAAATCTTTTGCTGTTATTGCTTACGGAAGGCATTTTTTCCGCATGAACAATAGATCGTAGAGGGACAATTATCTATTATGCATCGTTTTGAAGGGTAAGTTTGTAATCAGGTTTGTAATTAAGTAGACCACAATTTTTGTTTTTTCTTTATCATTGTAGTTACGTTATTGTAATTGCCAAGCCGTAGTAATATGTCCCTTTTCTATAGAAACATTCTTATTCCCTCTCTCATTAGAACCTATGTTGCGTTTTAGTCCTTTAAACAGGGTTGTTCACTCATACGTCTCTTTCACTTATGCGCCTTTTCCCGTTGGTCCCTTGTGCCGGCGTATAAGTGAGAGTTCACTGTAGTTATATTTCGAACTTCAAAACGAAGATGATGGTACTTTATGCTGCACTGATCATTACTCTAATGAAGTTTAAATACAGTTACCTCATCTTTTCTTTTATAACGTTTTCATCTATGGAAACATCCCTTTTCCTCCAAAGTCTCTTTAATCCACAATACAAGAGCAGTTTCCTTTCTCGTAATGTTTCCATTTTACTTAGAAAACAATGATGCGGAACAACATTCGACATACATTGCAGCTTTAAAAAAGTGAAAATCGCCATTTCGCTGCTTGAAATAAACAGTGGCATATCTGCAAAAATCGAGTTTTTTTATTACATCAAAAAATTCCTTTTTTTTTTACTCTTTCTTGTGGTAATATCGGCATATCTCTCGTTTAAAATATCACGCAGCAATCGTTAGTGTCGTTGTGCATAGTTATTATTTTGGCGCGCTTCTACTAGTAAACAACGACACAGCCGCCATTGCGCCAGTTCTGAAGAAGTGCTTGGAAGAGGAACATCTATGTCTCTGTAAGTTGATTCGGCATAAGTACCCTTAATACCATTTTACTTCAAAATACCGTTTTACTGCAAAAACTTTGAAACGCTCTAGTGAAAAGTAGTGTTTTGCAAATATGCCACTGTTCATTTCAAGCAGCGATTTTTGGATTTAAGCTAGTCTAATTCTAAGGAACAAGTAACTTTTTCATAAATGTCTCAGCTTAAAACTCAGTCGAAATCAATGCTAAACACAAGAGAAAAGTAATCTGAAATAACTATAAAACATCAAAGTAGTCAAAGCACAAATATTGCAAGAAGTCATACTCACTTGTTTTGGGGTTTCAATGAATCCTTTTTTCAAATCAAGAATGTGTGAGTGTTCGGATGCAAAGTAATTTCACAAAAGGTACGAGATGATGAGCCGACAGCTTAAAAAGTAAAAGAACACAATTAAAATTTGAGTCGAAATTAATTACTAGATTGTCATTAAGAAAACACAGCTAAGCAATAAATGTCTGAGAAAAAATTTGAATACTAAATTTCCATACTATAACAATGCTTTGATTAAGTCGTTGTTTTCCAGTTACTATGTAGCACGAATGTATTTATTCATTTCTTATTTAAAATAGTTAATACTGAAACATATTGACCAGCAATTGTTTTGGATTCTATCAAATTCTATCTACTGTCCGTTCGTGAAGACCGCGCCTA
Source organism: Uloborus plumipes (assembly GCA_038373865.1). Lineage (NCBI taxonomy): Eukaryota > Metazoa > Arthropoda > Arachnida > Araneae > Uloboridae > Uloborus > Uloborus plumipes. The sequence goes on along the minus strand of JAXGGA010002069.1, from coordinate 129,857 downwards.
GCACTCGCGAACATTCCACTTAAAAAAAGGGTGATAGGCTGTGAGTGGGGGACTTTCCGAAGTTTTCAGTTTAAACGTCAGAAAAAACGTCTTAATTCTAGCATTGTTTCTGCAGTCAACGTTCAAATAATAGGCATCGTATTTTTCGAATTTGTAACCTGACTGAAGTGATTTTTGACCTCAACACGACGCATCTTGCCTCCCACAGCTTGTTTCCACAAAAAATGAATTTTTGTGACTGATGTTGTTTTTGCACTCACCGATTCATTTGTGGTTGATAAAATTTGCTAGAATCGAGTACAGTCAGTTGAATATGCACTTTAATTCGATAAAATCAACAAAGTTGCAGCATTTGTTTACTTTGAAAATTGAATGTACGGTGTCCGAAAGCCGAGAATAGGAAGCTCAAACATTATCTTTTAGAATAAATTTAAAGGATCCAGTCGTTGAAAATCCTTAATCGTTGAGGATTCTTAAAAATGTGGTCTAAATAAAAATTTATCAGTTGTTTTTCGAGACATTCATTACAAACTAGATACAAAAGTCTTTTGACAAATGTCTCAAGACTAAATATGGTTAAAACTGTGGCTTTTAATAAAATAGTTAGAACGATGTTTTAAAGCTTTAGAAACTCACATTAAATTCTAAACATATTCAAGTTGAAGTTTAATTCCAAGAATTCAATTTTGTTTACTTGAATTCAATTTCAACTTCGGATTTTGTAGGACTAGAAAAATCGAATTTTCAACTATTTCTTTTAGTAGCAATTTGATTGATGTTGTGATTCTGCCGAACACAGGAGCAAAAGCCACCGTCTCAAACCAGCTCAACCCAGATAGAAATCGAGTTAAACTTTGATAAACGATACAGAACGGTTTCAGTTAATGATTCTTGTGGATTCGTTTCTAGCAAACTAGGCAGACGCGAATTTCATTTACATATTTCCAGAAGGAAACAATGCAACTGAAGTCATAGACAGTGGATTGAAATCTTATGTTTAACAACTGAGAAATGATGCACTGTGTCATTGATTACTTGCATTGTTAAACAGATATAAAAGCTGAAAAATGGTTAAATAAGATTGAATGCTATACTCGGTTACTTTAAAATATCAAGTTTAGAAATTTTGCTTCGTCTCCATGGAAACCGTGCGAAAGAAAACAGTGCCACTCTTTTTTTTTATGCACTGCTGTTGAGGCATTTCAGTTGTGTTATGTTTATCGAATGAGTCTTACGCTTTTATTTATATCCTCATGTTTCAGGTATTTCTCAACGTTTTCTAACAGATCTAGTCATACATTAAAACAGAAAAAATTTCCAAGGAAAAGTTGTGCTTTATTAACGTTGATTTTTCAATAGAACAATAGTCTACTCACAAAGCAATTTTAACCGTTTGCATTTAACCATTCTTGCAAAAGCTAAGTGGGGGAAAAGTCCATAGCGCCGTGACTGGGACAACCATCAGGAAAAAAAGTGCGGACAGGGGGAAATTAATTTTACTTTGAGCAGCCAGCTCTGGTTACACTGGGAAAAAACAACCATTTCTGCAAAAATAATAAGCAGGTTCTGGCGTAATGAATAGTAAGATATAAAACCGAGAACTTCGAAACAAATTTAAAACTTTATGCAATTAGTTGGTTTCGAATGTGACACTACACTGTTAAAACTAAAGGTTGCTATTGGCACCTTTCCGGGGTAAAACGCTTGTAACATCAGCGGCACCCAGTAGGGAGCCGAGATTTCACCCTTGGCTTGGGTGAAAAACTCGCACCTTCATTTCAACAAGCCGCGCGGGTGAACGATGGAACCGTATAGAAGAGCATAATGGCACCCTCACTGTTCACTATTGCAGATCCCCCCTGTGCTGTGTGCTTTTTTGTTTTTCAATTGTGTTTGCTTTTATTTATTGTTTTTATTCACGAAGTCTTGGTACATTTTCACCTTGAATTCCAATTTGAAAATGATCGAAACTTGTAATTTAAGGCATTTTCTCACAGTTCAGACTTTCCAACATACACTCAGGCACATTGAAAATAGCGACCCAAGAAGTAATTGTCGGATTGATCAGCGACTGCGTCTACAGTGATGCCAAGCCAGATCAATGTGGAATGTCACAGATTGGCAAAAAGTTGTGTTTAGTGATGAGTCTCGGTTTGTTTTAGGGACTGATGATAACCGTGTACGGGTGTGGAGGCGCCCAGGTGAGCGGTACAATTCCTCCCACACTGTTCTACGTCACACTGACCGCACAGCTGGTGTAATGGTATGGGGGGCCATGTCCTATGATAGCCAGTCCAATCTAATTGTGATGCGTGGAAACTTAACCGGCCAACGTTACGTTGATGATATTCTTCGACCCCATGTGGGAACTTTCTTAAATGGTCTCCCATGGGCAATTTTCCAGCAAGATAGTGCTCGTCCGCATACAGCAAGAGTTGCTCAAGACTCCCTACGACATTTTCAGACCCTTCCATGGCCGGCCCGCTCCCCCGACTTATCCCCTATAGAGCATGTGTGGGATAGTAGATATAAAAGGCCGGTTCTAGGACAGGAGGCGGCTATGCGGCTGTAGCCGCCTCCCAGAGCCACCTCCCGCCACCTCCCACAGCCTCCTCCCGCCGCCTCCTCCCACAGCCACCTCCGCCGCCTCCCACAGCCGCCTCCCCAGGGCCGCCGCGAGGACTTTAGTTTTGGGATGGCAACATCCAAGTTTTGATTTCTTGAAATGGCAACAGGTTTGGTTGTCATGACAACCAATGTTTTGGTTTCTTTGAATGGCAACACTTGTGTAATATTTTACAGAGTCAATTTCGATCGTGGCGCCATCTATCGACGGAATTATTTATTTTCTTAATTTTCACGAACTTAATTTTATTTTAGGTGCTCGTGCCGCCATCTATTGAGTGAACGAATTTAATTTTTTTTTTTAATTTCGGACTTTGTCAATTTCCTGAAGCGGGGTTCGAACTCGAACCAAAAGTTTTCCTCTCGATTATCAAACAAACGCGCAAACCAACTAGGCTATGAAGCTCTCTTCCTCTTCAGCACTAATTGTGATCACAATATAATTGAAGATTGTATCGCCGTCTGTTGATTACTCGAAGATGTTAATTTGCACGCTAATTTATTTTGTAATTCGAACTTTGTCTAATTTTTGCAACTTAGTTTTTGTAACCTATTTCAATATAATTTTTTATTTTAAAGAACGATGATGCTGCCATCTGTTGATGGAAATTTATTTTTTTTCAAATTTAATTATTTCTTCGAACTTAATTTATTTTTCAAGTCGAAATCGGACTTTGTCAATGAAAATTAATTTTTTTTTTTATGTTTATAATAATCCGACCCAATGTAATGATTAACTATTTTTTATTAACCTGCTAATTTATTTAATTAGGAATTAGTCGAATTTAATTAATTTCACACAATGGAATGAGAATTTTATTTAGGAATTCCCGACTTTGCATGTTTTTTCACGAATTTTACTGTTTTTAAGTTTACCCACACTTTTACAACCATCATTTTAGAACTTTGTCGAACGCTTCGCGAATTTAATTATTTTTTTTTCCAACTTGGATTATTTTTTCAAACCGAAATGGAATTTTTTCAGTGAAAATTAATTTTTCATGTTGTTGCTCATCTGACCCAGAGTAATGAATGATTTTTTAATTGACATCCCATTTTAATTAGTAATTAGTCAAATTTAAAAAAGCCCACACTTCCGAATTTGATTATTTCTATAAAGTTCAGGACATTGCATGTTTTTTCACGAATTTTACTGTTTTTTAACTATGTCCCTGCTTTTACAACTTAATTTTTAAACTTTTTCGCCACTTCAAAATTTTTCATCTAATCTACTATGACTTAATTACCTCGACCCCAAAACAAACTCAACCAACACGACTTCTTATTTCCGACATTAATGAACACATTGATACAAATAATCATTACATACAAGACTGTCAATTACTCACACACAATAGACCACACATTGATTTTTACTACTTTTATCCGATTATACTCAACCCTCGACTTTCATGTGAAACCTCAAACATTCATACAAACCCCTTCAATATCATTCAAACACACATACATCCATTCATTAAGACTCAATTGTTAAATAAAATTTCAAACATCAAGTCAACAAGTCAAAACTTTCAACCATTAAGTGGAAAATAATCATACTCTACCAATAAGAGAAAACTCGGTCGTTAATACATTAAAAATCAAAATCAAATTTTTCACAATGTCGAAGTTGAAAATTAAAATTTTTACAATATCAAGATTAAAAATCAAATTTTTTTTTTTGCAACGTCAAAATCAAAAGTTAAAAATTCCCCCATGCTGAAATTAAAAATCGAAATTTATTTTCCAACGTCAAAATTTAAAATCAATTCGATACACTCAAGTTAACATTGGTTTATACGTTCGAACACACAAATTTTTTTTACATTCAATATCATTTCACCCAATGAAACTTATAAAACACTTTAACTCGCTCAACACTTGATAAAAAATTGAACTATAGGTATTATTTTGCATGCAATCAATTGAAATGAAACAAGAAACTTACCTTTATGTTGAGCGAATCACAGCGATGTCCTATGAATGAATGGCGAGTAGTAAAAGCAATAAAAGAGATTACACTAAATGAGTTGGTATTTCAATTTACAACAACAAATGATGTAATCTCCCTCATACTTTATTTCGCACATCAACACAAATCCAAAAACCGACATGCCGTGAAATTTACATCAAAAGCCGGGAGTCAACGAAGATCACAGGAGTCCTTCCGAAACATTTCAACAACCATTTCCATCAAACCCAAGGCTACAAATGATTTATCTTGATCAAATCTGACCTCATACTGATAACTAAAGATCACATGACGTCTTATCAGCAGCAAGCACATGATCTCTCGAATCCATACTATATGACTAGTGCTAATACTTAAATTTACTTTCGACTTCCAAGTCTTTGTTTCTTTTCTCATAGCATAACATGATTTATATTAAACAAGTTTGCGATAATTATTTGCACTCATTGCGTTACTTACAACTTGTACTTCTATCTAAATTATTGTGAATGTGAATTTATCTTAGCTTATTCTTAACAAGTCTGGCAATAATTTATTGCATTCATCTAATTAATTACATGTTGTGCTCCTATCTGAATTATTTTGAATGTGAATTTAACAACTTTCACACATATCATACATTGCATTTTTTTTTTCACAATGCTTACTTTTTACATGTTTGAAAGATTTTATGTTGGAAAAAGTTTAGTGTTTATGAAATATCATTGAGGAATACTTTGTGATAAAAAAAAATTTTCGAACTTCAATTATTTTTACACGAGGTGAGTATCGAACATGCGACCCTCTGATCCAAAAGGCATTTTTCAGTTTTCGAGTATGAGTAATGAATAATCTATGTCATTTGATGCATTCTACTTTTTCCCCCGACTTCTACATCAGTTTCGTCATAGTTATCACAACTTTGAATTTTTAGCTAATATGCTAACATCCCATAGTTTAATAATTTAATTAACTGCTCCATTAAGCGCATTCCTCTCTATCGAGTTACATTATTTCTACGAAATGCCCAAACTTCAAGTATTGTCAGACTTCTCTCTTTCAATGGAGTTGTGTAAATTATTTATGACTCATAAGTAACAATCCAATCAAGTGAATCTTTAATGAACCAAACACAAAACTTTAACGGGAGGAATAATAGTTCGATCATTCCATCAATAATACTTTATTATTTTTTCTAAGTTTTATATCATGAATATCCGTTTTTTGTATCATGAAGTTTTACATTTCTCGTTAAGTTCAGCTTCAGAAAAATTACCTTTAGTCTTTTTGACTTGGAGATTTTTTTTTTTTTTCAAAATTTTGCAAAGTTATTAGTATATTTTTTTCATCTTAAGTTTCATGAAGTTTGCTGAGTTGAATGTAACGTTTGAAATTTTCATACAACATTTTACTGTGGTAGTTCTGGATAATATTTTCTTCTAAGTTTCATTTCATGAGTATAAGTTTTTTTTTCGTTTTCAATAAGATCTCGTTAAGTTCAGCTTCAGGAAAATTGCCTTTAGTCTTTTAGACTTGGAGAGTTATTATTTTTTTTTTTCGCATTTATTTTTCGAAATTTTGCAATGTTATTAGAATTTTTTTTTTTTTTGCATCTTAAGTTTATGAAATTTCCTGAGTTGAATGTAACGTTTGAACAACATTTTATTATGTTAGTTTCAGTTTTATCGTTTCGCCATTAATACTGCATAATATTTTCTTCTAAGTTTCATTTCATGAGTATAAGTTTTTCTATTTCAATAATATTTTCAGAGGAATATTTTGTATTAAGAAAATTTGTTTACATATGAAGATTATTTTAGAAAAATAATATTCAATGCATTAGAATTTTTTTTACCTTTTTGCAGAAAAGTTTTAAGTGATGAAAATTTTTAAATGAAGAAAAATTAATTTTCAAAAAATATTTGCGAGGAAAGTTTTGCTTACGAAAAAATTTAAGTTAGATTGAAAAAAATTTCTCTTTTTTTTTCTCTCTCTCTCTCGAATCAATACTATGTGACTAATGTTAATGCTTAAATTTGCTTTTAGCTTCAAAGTCTTTGTTTCTTTTCTCATAGTATATCATGATTTATATTAAACAAGTTTGCGATAATTATTTGCACTCATTGTGTTACTTACAACTTGTACTTCTATCTAAATTATTGTGAATGTAAATTTATCGTAGCTATTTCTTAACAAGTCTGGCATTAATTTATTGCATTGATCTAATTAATTACATCTTATGCTCACATCTGAATTATTTTGAATGTGAATTTAACAACTTTCGCACCTATCATGCATTACATTTTTTTTTTCTCCCACAATGTTTACTTTTTACGTGTTTGAAAGATTTTATGTCGGAAAAAGTTTAGTGTTTATGAAATATCATTGAGGAATACTTTGTGATAAAAAAATTTTCGAACTTCAATTATTTTTACACGAGGTGAGTATCGAACATGCGACCTTCTGATCCAAAAAGCATTTTCCTTAGCTGTTAGAAATTATTTTTCCCCACTTTATATTTTTCAAGTAATCGAAATTACTTCTTTCACAATCAACTATGATTTTAATTTCACCAATTTTTATTATTTCCAAAAACGAGCAAAATATTAGAATTTACACTTAGTATTAATTATGATGAATCATTATCATTTTTTGAATTTTACTTTCTCTTAATTATATTTTCGAATCTCATTTCCTTCAAAAGGAAATGAGATTCGAAAAGATTATTCATTACTCATACTCGAAAACTGAAAAATGCCTTTTGGATCAGAGGGTCGCATGTTCGATACTCACCTCGTGTAAAAATAATTGAAGTTCGAAAATTTTTTTTTATCACAAAGTATTCCTCAATGATATTTCATAAACACTAAACTTTTTCCAACATAAAATCTTTCAAACATGTAAAAAGTAAGCATTGTGAAAAAAAAAAATGCAATGTATGATATGTGTGAAAGTTGTTAAATTCACATTCAAAATAATTCAGATAGGAGCACAACATGTAATTAATTAGATGAATGCAATAAATTATTGCCAGACTTGTTAAGAATAAGCTAAGATAAATTCACATTCACAATAATTTAGATAGAAGTACAAGTTGTAAGTAACGCAATGAGTGCAAATAATTATCGCAAACTTGTTTAATATAAATCATGTTATGCTATGAGAAAAGAAACAAAGACTTGGAAGTCGAAAGTAAATTTAAGTATTAGCACTAGTCATATAGTATGGATTCGAGAGATCATGTGCTTGCTGCTGATAAGACGTCATGTGATCTTTAGTTATCAGTATGAGGTCAGATTTGATCAAGATAAATCATTTGTAGCCTTGGGTTTGATGGAAATGGTTGTTGAAATGTTTCGGAAGGACTCCTGTGATCTTCGTTGACTCCCGGCTTTTGATGTAAATTTCACGGCATGTCGGTTTTTGGATTTGTGTTGATGTGCGAAATAAAGTATGAGGGAGATTACATCATTTGTTGTTGTAAATTGAAATACCAACTCATTTAGTGTAATCTCTTTTATTGCTTTTACTACTCGCCATTCATTCATAGGACATCGCTGTGATTCGCTCAACATAAAGGTAAGTTTCTTGTTTCATTTCAATTGATTGCATGCAAAATAATACCTATAGTTCAATTTTTTATCAAGTGTTGAGCGAGTTAAAGTGTTTTATAAGTTTCATTGGGTGAAATGATATTGAATGTAAAAAAAATTTGTGTGTTCGAACGTATAAACCAATGTTAACTTGAGTGTATCGAATTGATTTTAAATTTTGACGTTGGAAAATAAATTTCGATTTTTAATTTCAGCATGGGGGAATTTTTAACTTTTGATTTTGACGTTGCAAAAAAAAAAATTTGATTTTTAATCTTGATATTGTAAAAATTTTAATTTTCAACTTCGACATTGTGAAAAATTTGATTTTGATTTTTAATGTATTAACGACCGAGTTTTCTCTTATTGGTAGAGTATGATTATTTTCCACTTAATGGTTGAAAGTTTTGACTTGTTGACTTGATGTTTGAAATTTTATTTAACAATTGAGTCTTAATGAATGGATGTATGTGTGTTTGAATGATATTGAAGGGGTTTGTATGAATGTTTGAGGTTTCACATGAAAGTCGAGGGTTGAGTATAATCGGATAAAAGTAGTAAAAATCAATGTGTGGTCTATTGTGTGTGAGTAATTGACAGTCTTGTATGTAATGATTATTTGTATCAATGTGTTCATTAATGTCGGAAATAAGAAGTCGTGTTGGTTGAGTTTGTTTTGGGGTCGAGGTAATTAAGTCATAGTAGATTAGATGAAAAATTTTGAAGTGGCGAAAAAGTTTAAAAATTAAGTTGTAAAAGCAGGGACATAGTTAAAAAACAGTAAAATTCGTGAAAAAACATGCAATGTCCTGAACTTTATAGAAATAATCAAATTCGGAAGTGTGGGCTTTTTTAAATTTGACTAATTACTAATTAAAATGGGATGTCAATTAAAAAATCATTCATTACTCTGGGTCAGATGAGCAACAACATGAAAAATTAATTTTCACTGAAAAAATTCCATTTCGGTTTGAAAAAATAATCCAAGTTGGAAAAAAAAATAATTAAATTCGCGAAGCGTTCGACAAAGTTCTAAAATGATGGTTGTAAAAGTGTGGGTAAACTTAAAAACAGTAAAATTCGTGAAAAAACATGCAAAGTCGGGAATTCCTAAATAAAATTCTCATTCCATTGTGTGAAATTAATTAAATTCGACTAATTCCTAATTAAATAAATTAGCAGGTTAATAAAAAATAGTTAATCATTACATTGGGTCGGATTATTATAAACATAAAAAAAAAAATTAATTTTCATTGACAAAGTCCGATTTCGACTTGAAAAATAAATTAAGTTCGAAGAAATAATTAAATTTGAAAAAAAATAAATTTCCATCAACAGATGGCAGCATCATCGTTCTTTAAAATAAAAAATTATATTGAAATAGGTTACAAAAACTAAGTTGCAAAAATTAGACAAAGTTCGAATTACAAAATAAATTAGCGTGCAAATTAACATCTTCGAGTAATCAACAGACGGCGATACAATCTTCAATTATATTGTGATCACAATTAGTGCTGAAGAGGAAGAGAGCTTCATAGCCTAGTTGGTTTGCGCGTTTGTTTGATAATCGAGAGGAAAACTTTTGGTTCGAGTTCGAACCCCGCTTCAGGAAATTGACAAAGTCCGAAATTAAAAAAAAAAATTAAATTCGTTCACTCAATAGATGGCGGCACGAGCACCTAAAATAAAATTAAGTTCGTGAAAATTAAGAAAATAAATAATTCCGTCGATAGATGGCGCCACGATCGAAATTGACTCTGTAAAATATTACACAAGTGTTGCCATTCAAAGAAACCAAAACATTGGTTGTCATGACAACCAAACCTGTTGCCATTTCAAGAAATCAAAACTTGGATGTTGCCATCCCAAAACTAAAGTCCTCGCGGCGGCCCTGGGGAGGCGGCTGTGGGAGGCGGCGGAGGTGGCTGTGGGAGGAGGCGGCGGGAGGAGGCTGTGGGAGGTGGCGGGAGGTGGCTCTGGGAGGCGGCTACAGCCGCATAGCCGCCTCCTGTCCTAGAACCGGCCTTTTATATCTACTTGGGATCAGCTAAAACGTCAGATGCCATCGGGTTACTCTGTGCGTGATTTGGAGTTGGCTGTTACAAATTTGTGGGCCAATCTGCCTCAGGACAACATCAGGCTTCTAATAAACTCAATGTCAGACCATGTGGCGGCATATATTGCAGCTAGAGGTGGTCCAACGCGCTATTGAAGTTGCTCTGTATTTGTGTCCTTGCACACCCTGTATTCGTTCAATTGTCTTAATTTTGAGATCAAGTGAATATCTCATCTGTATCATTATGTGCATTAAATTTCATTTCCATCCGATGCTTTCTTCTTGGGTCGCTATTTTCAATGTGCCTGAGTGTATTTTAAAAGGATTCATGACTTGGATTCAACTCAGTAGTTTTAAAATGCTATTGACATTTTCTACAGCATTATCTTTACCGAAAATGAAGAGGGAAGGTATGGATCCCTTTCAAAAACAATAAAAAATATTCAGTTGTATTATTCTATCAATAAAAAATTAAATCGCTTCATTAACTTCTAAAATTTTTATCAAGAGTAACATATTAATACATAATTCGACATTTCAATATCTTTATGGAATAAAAGATAGGGGGTATTTGAAAAGCAGTGTTTGTTAAACGCCAAGTTCCTCGACAGCTTAAAAATCGAAATATATTTTAAGGATCTATTAGTTTCAACTGATGGAACAAAAAAAAGTAAGCTCTTGCAATAACGAACTCACCATTCGTTATCAATTACGCCGACGAAATATGTTAGCGAAAGCACGGAATGCATGGCATTAAAATAGCATATACATATATTGGGTCATTTAAAAAGTCTCTGCGCTTTTTTCATAAGTTTTTGAGTAAGAATGTTTTTATTTGAAAATTAATTTTAATCTAAGTGCATATGCTTATTATTATTTATGACCTTTGGCTATTCCCTCGGTAGCTGCATATTTTCATTGGTGTAAAACTTCTGAGGTTTATCGGCGAAAAACTTAGCCAAGTGATTTTCAGCGACTGTTCAGTTAGCCAATTTTTTGCCATTAAAAGAATTTTTCAGAGACTGAAACTAATGATAATCAAAATTAGCAAGGTCCGGCCTATACGCTAGATGCACCAAAAGTTCATAACCAAGTTTCTTCGATTTATTCTACGTCATCAAAAATGAGTGTGGCTTAGCATTATCATGGTGGAACACAACTCCTTTTCTGTTGGCCAATTCTGGTCGCATTTTCTTGATTGCTTCATTGAAACAGTTGAGTTATGCACAATAGAGGACAGAATTTACTGTTGCAACAGGTTGCATCAGTTCATTATGAGCAATGCCCTTCCATTTCTACGAAACACCTTTTTACCGTCAATCCTGGATTTGAAGTCGTTTGTGGTGGGTCACAGCCCTTTACCGAGATCGCATGCATTTCATTGTCTCGTATCTAATCTATTTTTTATCTCCTGTAGCAATTTGCTTCAAAAAGAATCGATTTCAGATCAACTTAGAAGCGTTTTACTGATGGTAGCTCTGTCGATGATTTTTTTTTTTTTCGGTAATTCTTGTGTCACCCAAACATGGAGCTTCTTTGAGCAACCTGTTCTCTTCAGAGGATCCCAAACTGTTAAGTGGTTGATGTTAAGTGTCTCCTCCATCTTTTAAGAGCTTACGCGTTGGTCCCGCTAAGCCAGTTGAAAAACTTCATCGACTTTTTCAGTGAATAGCCGACCAGAGAGGGGTGTATCTTTGACATCGAAATTTCCGGAACGGAATAGAGCATACCTCTTTTGATTACGGCGTTCACTAATTGCATCCTTACACAACATTTTTAAAAAACATCGGCCGTTCTTGTGGCGTTCTTATCTTTTTTGCAGTGAAAAAGCATTACCTATCGTATTTTTCTGATATTTCAGTCATTTTTAAAGCGCTATAACTTCTTACTCGATTGCCGAAATACTTGAACGTGGTCACAAAAAGGGTAGCCTAAAATGCTACCTTTCAAACGAATACTCATATAACGTAATTGGATTAGTGTTGCTCGAAATATATACGTCAAACCATCTGGTTAGAAAAAAGCGCGAAGACTTTTTAAATGACCCAATACGTATGATAAAAACAAATAAGAAAGAAAGAAAGAGTCAGGCAGAGGTTTTTTTTTTTTTCCTTTCCTTCGCGTTCTGCTGTTTGTTGGCTACGCGGCAAAAGAGAATCGTTACTCAGAGATAAATTTCCGTTAGAACATTTTGTAAATAGTATGTTGGAAAATCTTAGAGCTATGATTAAATGCATGTACTTACGGGAGAATTCGAAGATTAAAATGAATAATTAATCCATTTTTGTAATACACTCAAGGTGAAATCCAAGACTGAAAACACTGCAGCGGTAATTCTGTCCTGCCGACTTAAACAAGATGTCCGCCTTTCAAATGGTTGATGATGATGATGAGAGCTTGGAGTCGCAATGCGCAGACGCAAGCTATCAGGGGTGCCTTTCAGATGTCTTACTGAGCATGCGCAAGCCTAAAGGGTGCCGATGGCGCTACAGACGAAGCTTAAAGCACCCTCTGAGAGGCCTTTTGGGGCAGAAAGAGCATTTCAAATTCGCTATGGCACCCCATGGCACCTTGCTTTCGCCCCAGCTTTCTTATTGGTACCCCTGCGGCCCCCGTAGTTTTAACAGTGTATACAGACGGTCACCATCACGATCAGAACTTTTCTCCAGGCATCGAATGAAAACTTCCACCACACGATCCAGCACGTCCAATGATATCTACTCCACAGCTGTATGCATCCTTTCCTCGAGTTCAGCCACGGTATGTGGACGCGCACTCATGTTTTATTTTAATTTATTTTAGACTTAAAATAGTCATAATAACGGATTAATGACGATACTACATGAAGTTAAAAATGTAAGACAGCGTGTCCAAAAGTACAAATAAAATATTAAAAAGAGTTTGAAAACTCTAGCAAATAGCTATTTCGGGGCTATTACAAATGAAGCCCCATCATCAGTGCGGAAAGAGGATGGTTCAACTGACCACAGTCGAGTGAACCAGGAATGCGAGAAACGCGAAGGTACATAAACAGAACAGAAAGAGTAGGTTCGCAGAAACTGTTACGTAGCTTTTTGCTAGCTACGTAACAGTTAGTACTAAAACTTTAGCTATTTGCTAAAGTTTTCAAACTCTTTTTAATATTTTATCTGTACTTTTGGACACGTTATCTTATATTTTTAACTTCATTAATTGCACAAAGTTTTCGACTGCTTTTCTTACAAACGATATACTACAGATTAAGCTAGATGATTACCGATGAATTCTCGATTATCCGAAAACTTTAGCTATCCGAAGTAGGTTCGGTCCCAATTACTTCGGATAATCGAGGTTCTTTAGTTGACGAAAATGGAATTTGTGTGAGTTGCACACTAGATTTTTTTAAAAACTTTCTCATAAGAGGCTTTTGCTCAGCAACAAACATTTTTATTTCATGTGAATATCACCTTTATCCATTTCTAAGAAAAATGGTTTAATGTTGCCTGAAAGTTTTATAAAGTGAGAGCAGTTTGAACAGATAGTTGTTTTAAGCATGTGACATGAAATTTTTGGGAAAATTTAGCGTTTTTCGGGAATTTAACGTCCTCAAAATCGAAAACCGTTACAATAAACCCAAGTAGCACACTTTGTTTTTTAAAGGTTGTAAAATTGTTATTAACGTTGCGACAACCAATTAAAAACGTTTATAAAACGTTTAAACGTTTTTTGTGCTACCTTGGGACCTTAATGATATCGTTTACAAATAAATTTGTGCTATTGATGTAGAGAAAAATATAACGTTAAGGAGGCACAAATAAGCAGGGATACTGCAGACACGAGTTTCGGCGTTACAAGGAGCGCCTTTTTCAATACAAAAAATTCTGAGCTTATGGATGCACAGACATCCGACAAAAGCTTTTGTCCCTATCCCTGCTCTAAAGTATCCCTCCTTAACGTTCTCTACTTAATTTATCTCTTCGTCCTCTACTTATTTCTACTATTTTTCTGTACTTAATGATATCATCTGAAAAATGGAATTAGTCGTTTTTCCTTAGGGTAATACAGTCTTTTTTTTGTAGAATTCCTTTTTCTTTTCTTCTTTTTTCCCTTTTTCTTTCTCATGTGCGTAAAAAAGAAGCACTCAAATAGATTTTAAATTGATATTGAACTAGCTGTCGTGGCCGTCACGAAACTTTCTTCTATATCTATCTTATGAATTCCGGTTACAAAATAAAATACGTACTCGCCCGAGTAGTTGGAGACAGCGCCAATTTCCCAATTATCGTAATAACCCTGCAAATGCAGAATCAATGAGCGAAATTGGAAATCATTGCAAAAGCCTTGTTTAGATAAATTGCAAACATTTTGTTTGTTAGTAAAAAGAAATTGGCAACAGTTAAAAATTTCAAATCATTGAAAGTTTTCAGCTGTTTTGATAATTAAATAGCGTGAAAGCGATTTTTTAATGAAGTAATTTTTCGCATTGTTGACTAAGCGCAAAAATCACCCCACCCTCCCCCTGGGGCGATTGGCGCCAAAATTTAATCGATGCTTGCTTCCATATTGGGTTAGTGTTATTCCAAATTTCATTCAAATCGCAGCAATATTTCCCGAGATACAGTAGGTGCAGTGACAAAATAAGCACTTTTGATTGCTCCACCCCCCTTTGAGATATTGACACACAAATTGAATCAGCACCTGTACTCAATAGGGTCTACCTATGGACTAATTTTCGTTTGATTCCGCCGGTTACTTCCTGAGATATAGCAGTCACCCCCGCGCAGAACACGTGCGATTGCTCCACCCCCCTTCAAGATATTGACAAACAAATTGAATCAGCACCTGTACTCAGTAGGGTCTACCTATGGACCAATTTTCGTTTGATTCCGCCGGTTACTTCCTGAGATATAGCAATCACCCCTGCGCAGAACACGTGCGATTGCTCCACCCCCCTTGGAGATATTGACAAACAAATTGAATCAGCACCTGTACTCAGTAGGGTCTATCTATGGACCAATTTTCGTTTGATTCCGCCAGTTACTTCCTGAGATATAGCAATCACCCCCGCGCAGAACACGTGCGATTGCTCCACCCCCCTTGGAGGAATTCGCTAAAAAAAGTCAGGTGCACCAGTTCACATGGTGGTACATATGTGAAAAAATTTTTGTTCGATTTCATTCAGTAGTTTTTGCTCTAGCGCGGCCACAAAAACTGGTCACACACATACAGACTCACACACACACAGACAGACAGACAGACAGACATTTTCTAAAAATGGTCGAAATGGACTCAGCGCACCTCAAAACGTGCAAATCCGTCAAAATTCGACATTCGAAAATTTTCACGAAACCAATACTTTCTTCTATATATTAGATATAGAAGAAAGTAAAAAGTAGTGAGAAATATCTGCTAAAAAACGTAAAATGAATTAAAATTTATCAGATTGGAATAATTGCATTTGCAGTTGAAATTGTTTTCATGAAACTTTTTTGCACGATAAATGATCATTAAAGGCTTTTTGTTTTAAAAATTGCATATAAAGTAACACATAACGAATTGCTAATGTAAGGAAATTGAAAAAAAAAAAACACAGAACAAAGAAAATCTAAATGGTTTTTTGTTTTTTCAGTCCCATGAAAAAACCTTTCCCGTTCACTAATTCCTTAAACGAAAAGTGTTAATCTAGTTATTGTTTCATTTAGAAAGCATTAGAAATAAAAGGGAAATTATTTGATTAAGTTTCACGCCTTAAAACGCTTCTAACAAACGAGATTTTAAATAAGATTTAGTTTCAGGCAGGACAATTATAAAAAGTTTTCCATGCTAATTGCTTGACATAATTGTAATGGAAAAAAAAACAGTTAAGTAGTTACGATTCAACATTAAGAAATTATACAGTACTAAACACTGTTAGTAGATCAAAATGATAATATTATATCACTTAGTTAATGAACAACAAATCAAAACATATTCATATGTTACATGAAATATAACGGCAGCTTTGTTACGTCCCCCAGAGGCTTAAGTTTTGTCTTTGTTATGAACTCATCGGTGTAGAATAGTCAATAACTGAGCGGAAGGCAAATGTTTTATAATTGAAGCTAAAATTACATTCTAACGTAGCTAAAATTCATTTAGCACTCCATTTGTGAGCCGTAGAGTACTCAGCTCGTAAAATAAAGGCAAACGCTTAGCGAACAAGGAGTAAGTTACCGCACTTATGCCAGGGGCTATGACAGGTTTCTGAATGTCCTAATCGGGATGTCGGTTTCTTGTTTTTGGCGGAAACGGACCGTTTCATTTAAAAATAGGCAGGATCAGCGAGAAAATTAACTGTTTACCTACTTAATTCAATAAAGTTTCTCTACACCTCCCTGGTGCTACCTATTACGAAAGGAAGCTGCCCGTTGTGATAAAGCTATAGGTGGACACAATTCCAAATCTTGCTTAGTTCGTGGTTATTTCACATATTAAATATTATTCAGAGCTGTACGAGCAATGAATATATAAAGTTTCGAATACGAATGAATCATTTATAGTAACCTTGTACATTCATATTACCAATACTAACGCATTCCCGAACACATCAAAAGAAGGGATTACCTCGCAATTTTACATGACCCTCGCGTTAACCACTAAACGGGAAATCGGAATCTAGCTTCATACGTTTCCACCCCTATCGATCACAACTCGTTTGAACTCTGAACAATATTTAAGCTCGGAGATAAATTCCCGCGCAATCAATCGAGCGTGATAAATTGGGTTTCCGTATCGCCATAACGCTCGGTTTGACTGATGGCATTGATACTTTGAGTCGAAAATATGAAGAACTTCAAATGCCCCGAATACCAGGTAATCGGTTTCCGCTTTATGTCCTTTCGAAATTAATTTGAAGCGGCCGATTAATGTATTGTTGGTTTATCGTGCAATCATCGTTGCTGTATGTATTGTAAATTCCCAGTACATACAGTGAACTCTCACTTATGCCCCTGCCTCAGGGACCAACAGAAAAAGGCGCATAAGTGACAGAGACGTATAAGTGAACAAGTCTATTTAAAGGACTAAAACTCAACATAGGTTTTAATGAGAGAGTGAATAAGAATGTTTCTATAGAAAAGGGACATATTACTACAGTTTGGCAATTACTGTAACGTAACTATAATGATAAAGAGAAAACAAAAGTTGTAGCATACCTAATTACAAACTGTTCCCTTTAAAACGATGCATAATAGATAATTGTCCCTCTCCGAACTCTAGTTCATGCGGAAAAAATGCCTTCCGTGAGTAATAAAGGCGAAAGATTAAAGAGGAAAGTAAAGAAAAATGCTTATTTTTTAAAGAAAATAAATAAATTTTCATACATTTTAGGGAAATTCGGCGCATAAGTGAAATATTTATCGTTAGAGCGACGCATAAACGAACGATACTATCATTATTTTGCTATGGAATGTGCTAGGACCATTCAACATCGTCGTAAAAGTGAAAAAGACACATAAATGAGGCGGCGTATAAGAGAGAGTTCACTGCATTGAAAACATATACTCCTTTCAACAACGTCATGTCTCAAAAAGCGTGAATTTTGCGGAGAGCAACTTCAATGTTCAAAAATAAGATAGGTGGCAAAACGACTGGTTGAACAGACCCGTGTACAATATAGTCATGACTTCATGACAATATTGTACTCGGGAGAAATTTTTCTTCTGCGATTTCATGTTAATGTACGAAAAAAGAAGCGTATCGTTTTGTACAGGTCTCCAACTTGCGTAGTATAGAAATGTTGAAGGATGTGGCACAACTTACCTTGATAGCAAGGTAAGAGTTGGCCCAACTGACATCGGTACATAATTTGAGCTTTTTAATAAATGGAAAAAAAAATAATAATTATAAAATTTCACAATCAAAACATTTCTTTATGGTACACTAACAACGTCTGATTAAAAAATAATTTAAATGTTTATTTCTATTTTAAAAAATAATCTTTGAACGGAAAAAAAATCAACGAGAGCAGTCTACCGCATATTTTCTTCACTTTTGCATTGTAAAGTACTCCAAAAAAGTCAATTTTCTGTTCAAAAATGTAAAGGAACCAATAGATCATCGAACCGTTTCGTAACATTAAAAAAATACATTTTATACACAGGTCAGCGATTGGTAGGAACTGAAAAGAAATTTGAATAAACATTGGGTAATTTTAAAGAAAAATTCAAAGAAAAAAAAAAGAATATACGAATAATTACGAGCAGATAGCCTAAGCCGAACTAAAATATCAAGAACTGAAATTAAAATTAAATTACGACAGAACATATTTGTAAATGATTTATTAATATTATTTATAGTACTTTTATATTTGTAGAGAACGTGAATTTTATCTTTTATTCAGAGTTACATACATACAGACAAACGAACCCACATGAGAAACTAATAAAACCGTATTAAAAAATGAAGAATTTGCAAAAAAAAAAAAAAAAGCTTAGAAGAAATCATATTTATGAAAATGTATTTAAACGAGCAAATCACTGTTATCAAACATCAATAAATAAATTAAAACTACACTTGCATAACTTTAAATTGTTATCGAAAGCAATTTTTATGTTCCAGAGTACTACTCGCCATTTTTTCCTAGAGATTCTTTTAGTCAATGCCATAAAAAAAGCTTTTAAAAAAATTCAATATTTTTTTCCTTGGCATATTATAAAAAACAAAGTGAAATAACAATTATTTTTGCATCATTTACCGCTAAAAGATTAAAGGCATAAACATATAAAGACGAGCAGCGCAGACGAAATAATTGGTTTTCCGTGAAGTGATTATCAGACTTAGCGCCTCTAATGAATGTTTTTGGAATAACTTTGCTATAAAGAATAACAGTTTTTTAAAAAGTATCGACTCATACTAGAAATGAACGCGAGGGAGAAATACATCTCTGTTCAAGTTCTGGGACCAAAGCTTTGTTTCTATAACATCAGTGAACTCTCACTTATGCGCCGGCCCAAGGGACCAATAGAAAAAGGCGCATAAGTGAGAGAGACGTATAAGCGAACAAGTCTATTTACAGGACTAAAACGCAACATAGGTTCTAATGAGAGAATGAATAAGAAGTTTCTATACAAAAGGGACATATTAGTACGGTTTGGCAATTACTGTAACGTAACTACAATGATAAAGATAAAACAAAAATTGTAGCATACCTAATTACAAGCTGTTCCCTCTAAAACGATGCATAATGAATAATTGTCTCTCTCCAAACTCTAGTTCATGCGGAAAAAATGACTTCCGTTAGCAATAAAGGCGAAAGATTTAAAAGGAAAGTGAAGAAAACTGCTTATTTCTTAAAGAAAATAAATAAAAATTTTTAAATTTTAGGGAAAGTTCGGCGCATAAGTGAAATATTTATCTATAGAGCGCCGCATAATCGAATGATACCATCATTTTTTTTGCTATGGAATGTGCTGGGACCATTTAAAATCGTCGTATAAGTGAAAAAGGCGCATAAATGAGGCGGCGTATAAGTGAGAGTTCACTGTATTGCTAAAACGGATAACTCTCGGTTCTTTTAAACTTTTCTGCAGAAAAAAAAACGCGATATCTTTAAATTTGGCGCCCTGTATTTTTCCAAACGAAACCTCTCCCTTGTTATTGTTCATAATATAGAGAAATGTGGGCAAACTGAAGTGTTGAGGTTAAGTGAAATGGTAAAATATTTTGCTTGTTTTTTGCAATATAATACAGCTATTTTCTAATTTTACAGCAATAAATTAAAATTTTAGTTTAGTGCTGTAAAATTGCTGCTTTTACAGTACTAAACTGTTAAGTTGCCAATTTTACAGTTATAGATTGTTAAATTGCTAATTTAACAGTTTATTACTGTGCATTTTACAGGTTTAAACTGGAACCTCTGCTGCCAGTATTATACTGTTGTTTTTACAGTATAGTACAGCTCAATTTTATGGCAATAGACTATAAAAGTACTAACTTTACAGTAAGGAACAGGGAAATTGCTAGTTTTACAGTTTATTTCTAAGCATTTAAAAAGTTTTAAATTGAAACCTCGGCCTGCTAGTACTATAATACTGTAAAAACAACAGTTCCTTTTTTGCAGTGTAGCAATATGTTATTGATATCTTGTACCAGCATGGCTGAAAATTTAGGGTACGTCTCTTCACTTTTAAAACTGTACTATAATCTAGTGTGAAGTCCGGCTTATGCCATAGGGACTCGTGTGTGGGGTCGGCAATCATTCACAGCACCACAGCATATTCATACAAATGAAGGACAGAAGAGAGAAAAATAATACTTAAAAAAAATATTTTTAAGGCATAGCAAAAATATTTTTTGTCATTATAGAGCAATCTTTCGTATGCAATGAGTTACCGCCCATAAGCCAAGACTAAGGCAGAACTGAAGCAAATGCACCCACAGCTCGATCATAGCATCCTAAGACTGCAGTTTC
The DNA here is from genome assembly GCA_038373865.1 of Uloborus plumipes. Lineage (NCBI taxonomy): Eukaryota > Metazoa > Arthropoda > Arachnida > Araneae > Uloboridae > Uloborus > Uloborus plumipes. The sequence goes on along the minus strand of JAXGGA010002069.1, from coordinate 109,203 downwards.
GTCCTTATTGTGGACTCCTCAGTTACGAATAGCCTTTGCCTCCAGCTCGATCCTTAGCTATTCCTAATTGAGGAGTCCACAATAAGGACGAAACTGCAGTCTTAGGATGCTATTATCGAGCTGTGGGTGTATTTGCTTCAATCTTTCGTATGTCTTATTTATTGACATTTTAAATACTAATGAAAACATACTGACATTCACTGCCAGTATTCATTTTGTTTATCGACCATCAGACTTCTTTTGATTTATATATGCTATGCAAATGGTAGAGTAAATACCGTGCGAAGTGAATGACGTGAAACTGAAAAATGTAATTTTATGTATTGATGTCTTTATTAATTAAAAATTAGTCTATTCATATATTGATAAACTTCCAGAACAAATTTTATTTTCTCACGAAATCATAAGTTTTCTTAAACACTAAAATACATTAACTTTTAGTTTACAAGACTAAATTGTCAGCTAGAAAAATGAAAGAAATTTTATTCAGGCGAAAAAAAAAGTTATTTAAGTACTCAGTTTTGTTTAACTTTCCGTTGAAAGTTCTTCTACTTATGTTTAACTTTCATGTAATATCCTCATCTGATAGAAAATGTTAAAGGCGTTTTGTCTTAAACTATTCAAATTTTTATCAAACAATAGATTTTAACCATCAGCAGTTTCTAGTACATTAGACGATTTACAATACGACTGCTTTGTATTATATTCAATGTATTTTTTTACTGTCAGTAAATACTGATTTTCGACTTTTTTGTTTAATAAGCAAGGTTGCTACGAAAGATCCATTCGGTTTCGAATATGTCCAAAAGTAAAAAATAAATACTTTTGTGCTTGTAAAGTAAATTAAGGATGTACAGCGCATTGTTGCACAAAAACTGCAGATACGTGTTTCGGGGTTTAATGGAAACCTTTTTTCAATGCAAAGAATTGTGAGATTCAGGATGAAAATCATACGAGAAAAACAACACGGTGGCACAGAAGACAGTTTAAATAGCAAAAAATGTATACTAGCAAAACAAAAAAAGCAAAATGATACCTAGAGCCGATATTTTTTACATATTCCTTTAGAAAAATACTTTTAAGTACACTGTTAAAACTAATGGTTGCAATTGGCACCTTTCCAGGGTGAAACGCTTGTAACATCAGCGGCACCCAGTAGGGTGCCGAGATTTCACCGTTGGCTTGGGTGAAAAACCGGCACCCTCAATTTAACAAGCAGCGCGGGTGACAGATGGAACCGTATAGGATAGCATAATGGCACCCACACTGTTCACTATTGCAGATCCCCCCTGTGCTGTGTGCGTTTTTGTTTTCAATTGTGTTTACTTTTATTTATTATTTCTATTCACGAAGTCTTGGTACATTTTCACCTTTTATTCCGATTTGAAAATGATCGAAACTTGTAATTAAAGGCATTTTCTTACAGTTCAGACTTTCCAACATATTTTAAAGAATTTATGACTTGGATTCAACTCAGTAGTTTTAAGAGGGAAGGTATTTTTTTGACCCCTTTCAAAAACAAAAACATTCAGTTGTATTTTCGATCAATAAAAAATTGAATTGTTTCATTAAATTCTAAAATTTTAATCAAGAGTAACATATTGATACGTATGAAGAGTTCGACATTTGAATATCTTTATGGAATAAAAGATAGGGGTACTTGGCGAAATACATTTTAACAATCTATTCATTTCAAAGATGGAACAAAACAAAGTAAGCTCTAGCAATAACGAACTCAGTATTCGCCATCAATAACGCCAACGAAAGATATTAGCGAAAGCACGAAATGCAAATACATAGACGCATAATAAAAACGAATAAGAAAGAAAGAGTCGGGTAGAAAGTGTTTTTTTTTTCTTTCCTTCGCGTTCTGCTGCTTCCTGGCTGTGTCTACGCAGCTAAAGAGAATCGCTACACACCAGAGATAATTTTCCGTTGGAACACTTTGAATTGCTTTTACATAAGTTGGAAAATCTTAGAACTATGATTAAATGCATGTACTTACATGAAAATTCGAAGATTAAAATGAAGAAATAATCCATTTTTGTAATAAACTCGAGGTGAAATCCAAGACTGTGAAAACACTGTATCGAGAATTCTGTCGTGTCGACGTAAACAAGATGTCCGCCATTCAAATGGTTGATGATGATGATGAGACCTCGGAGTCGCAATACGCAGGCGCCGCGATTAAAGGTGCCGTTTGGTACTGAGAGATGCCTCACTGAGCATGCGCAAGCCTAAAGGGTGCCGATGGCGCTCCAGAATTAGCATAATGCACCTTCTGAGAGGCCTTTTGGCACGGCAAGAGCATTTCAAATTCGCTATGGCACCCCATGGCACCTTGCTTTCACTTCAGCTTTCTTATTGGCACCTCTGCGTCACCCGTAGTTTTAACAGTATAATAAATGTCCATGAAATTCCATAAACAGTACATGTTTTCGAACAAAGGAAGTCATTCTGAATAAATTAGCAATAAATTAGTTAGAAAGTAGTAGGTTACCGCCCCCAAGCAAGGGCTAAGGCAGAAACATGCAATACACCGCCAACTCGGTTTTTCCATCCAAGGCCTGCAGTCCCGTGCTTATTATGCACTCATCAGCATGGATTAGGAATTAACCGAGCTGGAGACAGAAATCCTCTTATAGAAGCAAAGAGAGCCAAGTAAAAAGTGGTAGCTAACCCATTAATGCCTGACTTTTTTTTCCAAAGATATTTCGTATACTGGTTACAGTGTTTAATGGACAGGAAAAATAATTTAAAAAATGCCTGTATTATGCAAAAAAATAATTGTTTTATTAAGGAAAGAAAAATCGTCCTTAAAAGTTACGATAGACGCCAGAGGGTACATACTTTTTTTTTTACTAAAAACTTTTTCTGCCTACGATATAATATTTATAAAGACGTTTTATAAGAAGAAATAAAATCAGCAAATGAACATAAACTGGGAAACTGGGAATCACTTTGAAAACTTAGCTTTTTTTCTTGAGATTGTGAACGATGTCATTTTTGATAAAGATCATATTAAAACAGCTACAGAACACACATTACAATGGTTATGTGCTGCAGTCTGTTAATACTGAATTGAAACAATACCAAGGTACTCATTGAACATTATTATTTGGTTGAAATGTTCATTTTGGGGAAAATCAGACCCTTTTTTGGACCGTCCCCTAAAAAGGGACGCTAGGCATTAATTGGCTAATGTGAAATTAGAGCACCAGATTCTTTTTGAAATTTATTTCTTTCGTCATTTTCTTAAAGCGTTATTTTCGTAGTATTTTATTTACGAAACAGCTGTAGAAAAGGTGTAATCTCTATATTTTTAAACCTAGGCAGAAATAGTGATTAATTATTTTCTGTGGTATAAACGAGTAAAAACTAGGGTAAATGCAATACGAGGTTTTTAGATACTGATCAATTAACGCTGGGTTCGAGAGCCGCGTTTTTTAAATGGTAAATTTCTAAGATTTAGCTACAAAGCCCGTTTTCAGTACATCATTTCTAAAAGCAACTACTCTCACAGCTCGGTCATGATATCCTGAGACTGGTGTTTCGTCCTCATTCCGGACTCATCAATCAGGAATAGCCAATAACCGAACTAGAGGCAAAGATCCTCTTATTGTAGCCACGGGTGCCCACAGGAAGGGGGATTATGGCGCAAGCTGCGCCATCAAATTTTTGAGGGGGGGGGATATTTTAAAACTAATTTATTTATTTATTTATTTAAATTGTTTATTAATTTATTTTTTAATTTAAATTACTCGTATTTATTAATTTATTTTTTTAATTTAAATTATTTACTGATTTTTTTAGATAAAAAAATCATTCATTAATTTATTCCTTTAATTTAAATTGTTTCTTTTATTTCTTTATTGTTATCATTTATATATTTATTTAGTGTGTGTAATTGGAATGTCTGGAAGAGAAAAAGCGATTCTATTCTGCGCTTAATTAGAACTTTTAAAGCATTAATAAAAAAATAATAGTTATAATTTAAAAAAATAATAATTTTTTTTAAATACATAAATAATATTTAAAAAAATAAATAAAATAAAAAAGAGGGGTAAAAATAAAAAGCATGAGATGGCTTTGAACATTTGGGGGGGGGGGATTTGCGGCATTAAGCATTGGGGGTGGGATGGGCACAACTGGTTGTAGCTAAGACAGCCAACACAATGGACGGACATCCTGCGGACGGACGAAACTGCAGTCTCATGATGCCATGACCGAGCTGTGAGTGTAATTGATTCAGTTCTGCTTTAGCCCCGGCTTATGGGAGGTAACTCATTGCGTATTATTTCTAGACTTGAAGGATCATATCCATTTACGGTATCTACCGAAGAGTTAGACGCGAAACGTTTTTTGATTGACGCAAAAGTAACACTAAAACTGTTACGAAAACGGTTTTTCCTCCAGAAGAAGTGACTTTTTACTAAAAAAAACCCCTTTAAAACAATAAAGTATACAAATACCTTTGTGCTATTGATGTAGAGAAAATTAGAACGTTAAGGAGGCACAAATAAGAAGGGATACTGCAGACACGTGTTTCGGCATTACAAGGAACGCCTTTTTCAATGCAAAAAAATTTTTTTTAACTTCTGTGCATCTATAAACTCAATTTTTTTTTGCATTGAAAAAGGCTTTCCTTGTAAAGCCCAAACACGTGTCTGCAGTATCCATCCCTGCTTATTTGTGCCTCCTTAGCGTTGCAATTTTCTCTACTTTAAAACAATTTTAGGCAGGGATTCAAGTGAAACAGCACTGCGATCGCTTCGAATGCAATCGCTACTGGAAGTGAATTACATTATCATCAGCTTAACTCGGCACTGACGTCACTACGAGCGGAGCCAATAAGAGCTCACAAGCAGTCGGCGATCTCCTCTTATTCGCCAAGTAGGCTGTGACGTTTTATCTAGCTCGTTTTTCATAGGCAAACGTCACGCTGACGTCACGATGAACGTTCTAATGTAATTCATTTCCAGTATCAAGAAACGTTCTAATGTAATTCATTTCCAGTAGCGATTGCAGTTTGCGATAGCCTGTTTCACTTGAATCCCTGCCTTAACAAATAGCTGTTAAAAAAGGTATTACTTAGGTCATAATAATTAATTACATTAAATATTAGAAATATTCAATGAATATTGAAGAATAAAACTTTTACGGGGTTCACACACCTCAATTTTGACATATTCATATGCAGCAAAATTTTTAATATATCCCACCGAACTCTTTGCTTATTTACTTTTTCGCCGAACTCGAAACGAGGCGCAGCAACAAACACCCCTTATTCATCCCCCATACCGAATCGGAGCCATTCGGCCAAAAACGATTCCGCATTTAATACATCACTCGAATTGGATCCGGACCACGGAAAATGGGAGTATTGCTTTACGAGGGAGGAAATCTCATCCCATTATGATTAGCGACGCTGTAACCGTCGCTATCATGGCCGGCAGACGCGAGATTGCGACATTACGTATAATCCGCCAGGAATCATTGTGCTGGCAGAGAAAGAATGGTATTGCCAAGCGAAAGAGAGAAAAAAAGAAAAGAAGGAGAAATGAGAGTTGAATCACAGACATGTGCAATTATCCGGTCTTGCTCTGTCGAAATGGAAGGCGCTCTGGGGGCAATGTCTGAGGCCGAGAACAAAACGTTATTATGTTGTATTAAACGATTTTGGTTAAGTGAGACATTTGAAACTCAGTAACCTTTTCGCGAGAAGAAAGTGGTGTAGCTGTTTTTTAATCGGTGCCAGAAAGAGTGAAAAATAATAGTAATTGCAATTGTAATTATAATAAATTATAATAGTAATTATGATAAATTATAATAGTAATTATGATAAATTATAATGAATTTTAATAGTCATTATGATAAATTATAATAAAGTACCTGACTACCGAGACCAGCTCGGTTAAAAAAAAAGAGGTTTGTAAAATCGCGTTTTTCTTTCTAAAGTTCGAAGTACTTATTTAGATGAACTTGAAAAGCATTTTTATGCCCCTGGTTGCAATTACGCATTTAAAACAGTCGTAATTTATTTTAAAAACACAACCTTATTTGGACAAGACATCATCACCACAAGCTTAGGTAAACGATACGCAACATAAAATTACACCATAATAACTTTAATTTGATCTAAGACCCCTATATAGACGAGCTGACGCATCAAGATTAAGTTTCACCACTTTGGATCCAGCGCGTGTTATGTTTTTTCGGCCGGTTGATGAATGGTTGTCTTTTCTAGCAAGTATCGCGCTTTGGTAATTTCTATCATAAGCAATGATTAGTGACACGTGCATTTGGCAAAGTTTGGCAATGCCGGAAACTTTACTCTGATAACGCTAGCTCGGCAACAATGAAAAATTGAAAGTAAAAGTTAATGAACAGATCCAAAGGGCTTGATGAGTTGCTTGAAAGACCTCGGCCTATAGCGGCTCTAATTTGATCGATCTCTAAACATTTCAAAACAATGCAATTCTAATGTTGCCAAAACTCGTTTGCCAAGTGCCATAAAAATTTAAATGTACGCTGATGTGATTGAATATGAAATCCGTTGTTATAATAAAACGTGGTTGCTATAAAACAGCAACAATAATAGAAATCATAAAGAAAATGGCGAAAGAAAGCTTCTCAAACTGTTAATGAAGGTATAAAAAACGGTTTTTTTTTTTTGTGAAAACTCGCGTTTTTACAGAAGAAACGCTATTGTAGATAAACGCAGAAATCAAAACTTTATCTAAACACAAAATTTTATCAAAATCGTTCAAGCCGTTTTCGAGATCCGAAAACAACTGCTCGTTGAAAGATATTAGATTATAATAGCAATTATAATCTTATAAAAGTGATTATAACAAATTATAATAGCAATTATAAACTTATAACAGTGATTATAATTATAATAGTATAAGTAATTTTAATAATAGCGATTATAAAGTTTGTTTTGTTCAGAAATTTAACAAAATAATTACAAGGCTTAACAAACTAATTTCCAGGCAAGCATATGCAACAGTAGTCTTCAACCTGCGCCACACGAGCCAATTTTTTTTTTTAGTGGTCCTGGAAGAATTTTCTATTAAATAAAACATAAGTTCAATAAATAAATATCATTTTGTCTTTTGTCTTCAGTGGTAGTCAAAGTTCAGTGGTCATTAGGGTAGGCTGAAAACATCGAAGTTCTCCGGAGCACTTAGCCTTAGTACGGAAAATTTCTGACTTCTTAACACTAATAATTGAGCAAAATTTCTTGACTCTGAGTTACTGGCAAGAGGTTTGAAGTTTAGAGAGTTTTTGGAAAAAGTCGAAAAAAAAAGTACAAAATATTTCAAAATCCACTGAATGTTAAGTCTTATTTCGGAAAATGTGGGACTTCCCAACACTAATGACTGAGCAAAATTTCTTGACTCTGAGTTGGTACTCTGAGCTAACTCTGTAAGAAAACTCTGAAATTTTACAGATCATTTCTCCTGGATTTCGCTTGTTTCCACCAATTTCCCGTGAAAACAAAGCTTCTTTGGAAATGGAATTTGGGGAAAAAGAAGAGTGCACCTACCGACTGCCGTAGAATGACTGCCAGGGTCTTTTCGTAAGCCGGCAGTCGGAGTCAGTGTCCAAATTTATTCAAGACACCAAAACATTACATACGATAAAAAATAGTACAAGACAAATAACAGGGTATAATACAAAAACAGCAAGACAAAGGACTTACAAACCACAGAGATATTTAAAGATGACAATACGAAACAAGCAGAATAATAAAAATAAATAAAAAAAATAAAGGCAAATTCACTAAGTGAATGAAAAGGTGTGCGCAAAAATATTATGGGCTAAGATCACGTGTTGGACGGAAGATTGTATAAAAGGGGTAGGTGAGAGAAATTTAATCGGAAGATGTCATGCATAACAAAAAAAAGAGTGGGAAAAAAGAAGAAACAAAATTTAATTTTATGACAGTCACGATACGAAAAGAAAATCACAACAAAAATCAAATAAAAGAGACAACAGTTTCCTCCTTCGCCACCTACAGTTCAAGTCAAAGTTACATTGGGATCTGGAAACTCACATTTCTAAAACTTGTATTACTTATTGCCAGTACTGCAAGCATAAAATACAAATAAAGCATCGCCAAAAGCATCCTTAAGCAAAAACACTACAAGAATAAAAATGGATCGAATCATCTCAAAGAAATCATTGCTTCCAAAATCATCGCTTTTGACTTAACCATTAACTGCACCCGCAACGATTTAGGTCCATGTCGGACATCCATTCAATTACTCATAAAAAATATTTAACTGCCGCTCCATCACTATTTGCAGCCGCGCGCTGGCGACATTAGATAAAATTCCCAAGACGCCAATCGCTGCGCCAAGCATTAAAAAGATTAGGCAAACTACCCGGCGAAGAATGGAAGAAATTAAACGACTCGGAGTCAAAGGCAATTACAAAGACGCTACGTGGATGAGTGCGGAAAATGTTGATACATGTCATCAATAAGCAGATAAACAGATTTAAGTTTTTTTCCTCCAAAAAATGCTATGCACTTGTTTTGTAATGACATTGCTTGGTTCCATGAGTTATCGTCAAAATAATTTTAAAACAACTGTGCTGTAAAAAAATAAATTAATAAAATAACGTCAGGAATAATTTTATGATTCGGTGAAGTTCCGAATCCCTCAGACTGCGGTTTTATTTAATATCTGATCTAATAACACTAACTGCATATCTGGATATAACCCACGTTATATAGCATTAAATACGAATTTTATGTTTGAAGTATCTGTTATATATTAAGAAAAGTGACATTATTTTTTTTTCCAAGAATTTCAAAAAAAAAAGTCTGTCAATTGCTGCAATTTGTTACTTTCTTCTATATCTAATATATAGAAGAAAGTATTGGTTTCGTGAAAATTTTCGAATGTCGAATTTTGACGGATTTGCACATTTTGAGGTGCGCTGAGTCCATTTCGACCATTTTTGGAAAATGTCTGTCTGTGTGTGTGTGTGTGTGTGAGAGAGAGTCTGTATGTGTGTGACCAGTTTTTGTGGCCGCGCTAGAGCAAAAACTACTAAATGAAATCGAACAAAAATTTTTGCACATATGTACCACCATGTGAACTGGTGCACCTGACTTTTTTTAGCGAATTCCTCCAAGGGGGGTGGAGCAATCGCACGTGTTCTGCGCGGGGGTGATTGCTATATCTCAGGAAGTAACCGGCGGAATCAAACGAAAATTGGTCCATAGGTAGACCCTACTGAGTACAGGTGCTGATTCAATTTGTTTGTCAATATCTTGAAGGGGGTGGAGCAATCGCACGTGTTCTGCGCGGGGGTGACTGCTATATCTCAGGAAGTAACCGGCGGAATCAAACGAAAATTGGTCCATAGGTAGACCCTATTGAGTACAGGTGCTGATTCAATTTGTGTGTCAATATCTCAAAGGGGGGTGGAGCAATCAAAAGTGCTTATTTTGTCATTGCACCTACTGTATCTCGGGAAATATTGCTGCGATTTGAATGAAATTTGGAATAACACTAACCCAATATGGAAGCAAGCATCGATTAAATTTTGGCGCCAATCGCCCCAGGGGGAGGGTGGGGTGATTTTTGCGCTTAGTCAACAATGCGAAAAATTAATTCATTAAAAAATCGCTTTCACGCTATTTAATTATCAAAACAGCTGAAAACTTTCAATGATTTGAAATTTTTAACTGTTGCCAATTTCTTTTTACTAACAAATAAAATGTTTGCAATTTATCTAAACAAGGCTTTTGCAATGATTTCCAATTTCGCTCATTGATTCTGCATTTGCAGGGTTATTACGATAATTGGGAAATTGGAGCTGTCTCCAATTACTCGGGCGAGTACGTATTTTATTTTGTAACCGGAATTCATAAGATAGATATAGAAGAAAGTTTCGTGACGGCCACGACAGCTAGTTTTTTATAATAATTATTTTTTTTGTTTTTTTGTCTTATGCGGTTTTCCATTTGAAAGAACAAAAATAATGCCGGTCAACTTTGGGTTTCTCTGCAATCCAGATGCTGTGAAGGAGAAAACATATGTACAAAAACAAGGTGTTAAAAAGTTGAAATCTATGTTCTATACCGAAAGTGGAGAACCTGCGGCCTCCCCGAATTTCCTGTGTGGCTTTAATGAAAGCTGTTTCTTGTATTAACAAATATTATCCTCTTTTTAAACCCATTTTGATTAATTTTTAAAATTGCTATACCTAAAAATTTCTTAGCGAACTAACAACAAATAATCTGTGAAATTGAATTGCAGCAAAATTTGGATTTTTTGCCTTTAAAATCATGACGGCAGTACATGTTTTCTAACATTTCATATTATTTAAGTAGTAAGTACCGGCTATACATCTCTACAAATAGAGGGGGGAGGGGTGATAAAATAGCATTTTATAACTGTTGTTCGAAAGTTTAAATTTTTATTTAATCAGCATACCGATAAAAATGGGTACACTACTCTGCAACGTTTCTTGACAACAACATCGTGACGTCAGCGTGACGTTTGCGTGACGTTAGCCTATGAAAAACGAGCTAGATAAAACGTCACAGCCTACTTGGCGAATTAGAGGAGATCGTTGACTGCTTGTGAGCTCTTATTAGCTCCGCCTGTAGTGACGTTCAGTGTCAAGTTAAGTTGCTTTCTAGCATAGTCCATATTCGATTATTTGAATCGTTTATTTCGAAAAGGTAACATCTCTATTTTGATCTCCTCTGTCTCTTTAGAAAATTAAACAGCGCACGGTTACATTTTTGAATGTCATAATCAATGAAAAAATGCCTTTAGTTAAGTACACAATTACTGCAATAATTTACCAAATAACCATTGATTATGACATTCAAACATATAACCGTGCGCTGTTTAATTTTCTAAAGAGACAGAGGAGATCAAAATAGAGATGTTAACTTTTCGAAATAAACGATTCATTTAGAATGAAGTTAAGATTTTCCCGTTTATTTCAACAAAACCTATTTTTATACGGATTACACTGTAAAAAGTAGATGTTGTTTTTACAGTATAATACAGTTAACTTTGTAGTAACAAACTGTTTTTTTTTTTTTTAATTTTGCAGTAATAAACTAAAATTGCTGCTTTACAGAGATGAACTGTTTTACTGCTAATTTTTTAGTTTGTTACCGCGCATTTTACAGTTTTACAGTACAACCTCGGCTACCAGTGTTATACTGGTTTTTTACAGTATAATACAGTTAATTTTGTGGTAATAAACTCTAAAATTGTGATAATAAGCTGTAAAATGGCTGATTTACAGTAATAAACTCTAAAATTGTGATAATAAACTGTAAAATGGCTGATTTACCATAATAAACTCTAAAATTGTGATAATAAACTGTAAAATGGCTGATTTACAGTAATAAACTCTAAAATTGTGATAATAAACTGTAAAATGGCTGATTTACAGTAATAAACTCTAAAATTGTGATAATAAACTGTAAAATGGCTGATTTACCATAATAAACTCTAAAATTGTGATAATAAACTGTAAAATGGCTGATTTACAGTAATAAACTCTAAAATTGTGATAATAAACTGTAAAATGGCTGATTTACAGTAATAAACTCTAAAATTGTGATAATAAACTGTAAAATGGCTGATTTACAGTAATAAACTCTAAAATTGTGATAATAAACTGTAAAATGGCTGATTTACCATAATAAACTCTAAAATTGTGATAATAAACTGTAAAATGGCTGATTTACAGTAATAAACTCTAAAATTGTGATAATAAACTGTAAAATGGCTGATTTACAGTAATAAACTCTAAAATTGTGATAATAAACTGTAAAATGGCTGATTTACAGTAATAAACTCTAAAATTGTGATAATAAACTGTAAAATGGCTGATTTACAGTAATAAACTCTAAAATTGTGATAATAAACTGTAAAATGGCTGATTTACAGTAATAAACTCTAAAATTGTGATAATAAACTGTAAAATGGCTGATTTACAGTAATAAACTCTAAAATTGTGATAATAAATTGTAAAATGGCTGATTTACAGTAATAAACTCTAAAATTGTGATAATAAACTGTAAAATTTCTGATTTACAGTAATATACTCTAAAATTGTGATAATAAACTGTAAAATGGCTGATTTACAGTAATAAACTCTAAAATTGTGATAATAAACTGTAAAATGGCTGATTTACAGTAATAAACTCTAAAATTGTGATAATAAACTGTAAAATGTCTGATTTACAGTAACAAATTGGAAAATTGATTAGTTTTACATTTTATTACTGTGCATTTTACAGTTTTAAACTGGAGCTTCTGCTGCCAGTATTATGCTGTAAAAACAACAGTTCATTTTTTGCCGTGTAGCTGTAATGTAATTGAATGAAAAAATCTGTTCCGCTTTAAATCTTTTACGCAACTTGAAAAGAGAGATTTCAATGTGTTCAACCTTTTTAAGGAAATAGAATCACAAAACGCACATAGAAGCAACAATTCACCAAAAGAAATATCTGGTCTCATACACGTTCAATCAAGCTAGATTGTATGCACAAAATAAAGGTCTCAATACACTTTCTTTTTCACTTGAGTATTTTAAGGCATTTTTTATTCAAAGGAATACTTTATTTTTAAAAGAGGGATAAATAAAAAAAACAACCATTTATCTCTCTAACTTCCAAAAGCAGCAAAACGGAAATATCAAATTAATCGCGAAACGAAAGCAAAAGCAAAAAAAAAACCTCTTCACACAAGATTTCTTAAAAGAAATAATTTACTTTTTTGAGTTTTTGAAATCTGCATGAAAATGGTGGAAGATTGATGTCATTTTTTTTTCTCTCCAGAACTGGGAATTAATTTGCTGAACGATTGGAATATTAGTCTTTCACGAAACCTTTCAGTGGGGAATAAATAAGTACAGAAAGGACCATTTTGCTGAAGGAAAAATAGCTGATAGTAATAGTCTGAGTTAGCAACGTTTTTGAGACGGAATTTTAAGTAGTCTGGCTCTTTAATATATTTTTCCCTATGTTCTTCTAAACAACATGCGGGTCTGGCAGTCAAGGGTGGTTGTTTTTTTCACTGCGCATCACATTTTTGCTGGTAAAAATAGTGAGTTTTAAGTCATTTTGATGCTATTAGAAGCTTAAACCTGTCATAAAAAGTCGTTTAATATATCAATGGAAAGATATATTTTTTATCTATACAATGGTTTTAAACTTTAATTCTACTTTAATTAGAAAAAGACAGCGATGTAAAAACTCTTGTTCGTTTTTTTCGCGCTTTTAAGTTTTGTAACAGCTCCATATTTCGCACAGTTTTTAAAGTAGAAATCGGAAAATTGGCATGATTGCTTATCTTGTCATTTGCGTCCTCCACACTAGATTTTGTTAAAGTAGAAACGGTGAAATCAAAAAACTTTTTTTTTCGTAATTGATTTGACGTGGAATTTCCCTAAATGACTTAAAAATCACTGTTTTTTACTGTATAAAGTGTGACACGCAGTAAAAACTGCAACCACTCTCGCCCGCTAAGTAAAAAAGTACTATAAATACGCGGGCTGACATTTAATTAATTTACAACTTCAAAATGAAGTAACACAAAAATCATTGCAGATGACGCAACAAATATTATTATTATCATTAAAAGTTCAATGAGAAAAAAACGACATGTAAACTGTTTGAGCACTAATCACTCTTCTTTGAGCACTTTGACTCTACAAAAATGAGTTTGAGAACCGGAACAACTTAATTCAATATTTTTTAATTGGGCAGTCTTCGTAATACTGATGAAGATTTATTATTTCAGGAAAATAGTTTCATCGTTGGAAGCAAATGCTTTACAGAAAGATAAATTCAATTTTCAATGCCCTATCTCCGAAGAAAATTACAAGCGATTCAATAAATTTTCGTTATGACTGCACATAATTGAATTCTTCATATAATGGGTCTTCCATATTCCATTTTATAGTTGTTTTGTCTTTTTAAGTTTCTAATAATTGCTTCGTTACACAATTCTTTAGAAATATTAGATACATTAACGGGAAAAAATGAGAACAAACTCAGTTGATAAGTTTTATAGAAAAATTCTCGTTAAGCTTTGATTTGCTTTTTATTGCAAATATAATAGTCCAAGAGCTACCAGGGTCGAAAAAACAAGGATTTTGAGACGTCTGGCTTTTCAATATATCTTTCCATATGCTCTCCTAAGCAGCATGCGTTGTGTCTGGCGTCCGAGTGGTTGTTTTTTTTTACGTTTACTAATTTTTTTTTCTGCCTACGATATAATATTTAAAAAGACATTTTATAAGAAGAAAAAAAATCAGCAATGAACATAAACTGGGAAGCTGGGAATAACTTTGAAAACTTGGCTTTTTTTCTTGAGATTGTAAACGATGTCATTTTTGACAACGATCATATTAAAACTACTAAAGAACACACTTTACAAGAGTTATGTGCTGCAATCTGTTAATAACGAATTGAAGCAATACCAAGGTACTCATTGAACACTATTATTTGGTTGAAATGTTCATTTTGGGGAAATTCAGACCCTTTTTTAGACGTCCCTGAAAAGGGACACTAGACATTAATGGGTTAAAAAGTGCGAAAAAGAACCAAAAGTTTTTGCATGCCACTTGTTTTCTAATAAGAGTAGAATAAAAATTCAAGAACCATTTTAATGCAAAAAAAAAAGAAAGATTTCCATTGATATATTACATGACTTTCATACTACAGGTTAAGCCCAAAATGGTTTTAAAATCACTACTTTTACCATTAAAAATGTGATGCGCAGTATAAAAACGCAAGCACTCTCGGCTGCCAAACACCCCGCTCGCTACTAAGAAGAGCATAGAGAAATGTATATTAAAGAGCCTGACGGGGGTCTTAAAATTCTGTCTAGAGAACGTTGCTAGTTCTTGGACTAGAACATTTAACCCATTTATGCCCAGTAGCCTAAAAACGGGACGCTTGTTAGTTACTGCATACAAAAACCTGTAATGGGTATATCATTTTACTAAAGCTGTTTTTCACAAGTTAAATAGTCCTTCTTGAGAAAACCAGTTAGAGCCACTAGTTGGACATCAGAGTTTATTTATTGACAGCTATTTTCAGACAAATCAGTCGAGTAACGATCCAGAATGGGTAGCCACAGAAACCCAAGTAGCACACTTCGTTTTTTAAAGGTTGTAAAATGGTTATTAACGTTGTAACAACCGATTAAAAACGTTTATAAAACGTTTAAACGTTTTTGTGCTACCTGGGAAGTGAGGGGTTTTTTTTTATTTTTAGAACTTATTTTTCATAAAATTAAACTATTTTGAAATGATTTGCTTAAAGTTGATCACAGATGCCTTCTGTAATGTTACTTTGTAAAAGTAAAGTCAAGTATGCTCGTATTTTGCTTACATATTTGCAAAATGTCCCATAAACAGGACGTTAAATAACTTAATAAATATGGCAACGGCGAACTATTTCAAGCCTAAAATATATGTAAGAGTTTTAAGCAGATAAAAATTGAAAAAACATTGTTAAAAAAACTTGGGCATAAATGAGTTAATAGGATTTCGATAAATAATGAAAATTTCAAGCATCGAGATAGTTTAAACTTCATCCTCCAACTACTATTCAATACGTGATCATTGCTATGGAATTGGATAAACTGTAATGTTTCATTTATAAAATTGAGTTAAATTGTCAATATTTCAATCTCCAGTGAACAAACTGATTGAATATCTGAGAACTGCAGCTTGTATTTCTTCTCTGGCGAAAACCTTCTTCGAAGTTTCTGTTGGAATCGATTTTCAATTTATCAATATTCAGTCTGAAAAAAAAGGTTTCTCCGTTTTCTTAAGTGAATGTACACAGAATTTAAGTGGGGAAACAGAAGAAATCTTCTATAAAATATTAAATAGTTTTTGACAGCAGAAATTTATTTTTTATGCTCATTGTTTAAACTATTTCGAAAGTTGGAAAAAAAATACAAAATAAATTCGAGTTCTGCAATGACATTCTAAAGGTTATAAATCTATTGGTTTTTAAACTGGAAATTGTTTTAGAGGAAATATAGTTGAAAAGTTTTCTGATTTCAGTTAAAAAACTGAACAAAACTTGTCAATTTTTGAGTTGTCTGAAAAGAAGTGAAGTTTGTAAATACTAAGGTGATTTATTATATTTATTGGAACTCAATGGGGGAGTTTTCTTCAGTCAAAAGTACTACTTTTTGTTACTGAAATTGATAGAATGATAAAAAAAATAATTTTGTGACGTCAGTGGTGCACCTAACAGCGCTCTTTCCAATAATAACACCATTTTGCTTGAATTGAGTTGTCCAATCGGAGGAATCGGTGACGTCACGATCTTCGTCACCTCACTACAACCAATTAGATTTCGCGCTTACGTGCACTACTGACGTCATGCGCGGATGTTTTTTTTTTTTTTTCGGAATAGCATCTGTGCACCGGTTAAAATAATTCATAAAAAATATATAACTGTGACAAAAAGTAAAAAAATGTTCAATTCCTATGTTTTGAAGCATGCTCTTTCAGAAAAAATACTTCTGAAATTTCGGAAACTCCCCCATTCCAAAATCGGACAATGTCGGAAGAAACGGCTCACTGACAAATGCGCCAAGTCCTTTATGTTACGTTATTTTAGGTTTAGTGTTCATGAATTTAATCAATCCGTGATCGGGCAAAATCAATAGTGATCCAAGTCCAATTTCATAGTTAAATAATAGTCGAACAACCATTCACATCTATAATTCAGCCAAATAAATGTCAGGAAACGTTTATTTTTACCGTTCGGTATCACCCGCAACTCATACAAATCCCTGTTGTTTTAAGCTGATACTTCCTATTATGATGTATAATGTTATTTTTTTTATATTCGAATATCTAAAAAATAAAGTTAAAGTTTTAAATAAAAGGAATAAAATTCAAATAAATGCTTAAATTTGTCTCGTTTCAGCAAATAGATTGCAAAATTCGGAACGTTAGTAGTATAGGGACGATCATAATAAGCCCTCCTTTAAAGACTTCTTAATAGAAATATGGAAAAACGTGAAGCTTCTAAATCTACTCTAACGAAAAATATTTCATTTTAATGCATGTGTTATTAAAAGCTTCAAACGTCCAATGAGATTAAAGCATTAATGGCCTGGGTGGTAAATGCGCAGCCATTCACGCCATTAATGCTTTTTTTTTTTTTTGCAAAAGGTCTCAGGTTCGATTCTCGACTTGGAAAACAAATAATGTTTTTAATTTTTTTTATCTTTTTTGTAATTGTTTTATGAATTTATTCATACCTAATGAAAAAATTATTGACAAGAAAGTTTTTACCAATACATTTATAATCTTCATGCATTGTAATGAATGAGACTTCGAATAGTATAAAGTTTGATTATGTGATTGAAAATGCTAAAAAATTGTATTTAAAGATGGAAAATATTTACATAAAATAATAACATTTTTACACAAATTTACGGCCTTATTTAGATTTTTTTATTGACATTTATGAGTTAATGCTTAATGCTAGTATTACAGTGCTAATAACTGTATACCCCCCACCCTCCCATTTCTCTGTGAAACGTCGCTACTTGCAAAAAGATATATGCTTTAAGCAGATTAAAATAAAAAGCAAAAAGTGTTGTTAATCTAGGAGTGCTATAAATATAGTAGCATTTTAGAAAACACTTCATTTACGAGGATGTTTTGTGGCGTGTTGCGTCAAATTTTAAGATGTTGAAACGAAAGCATTTAATTATTTTTCTAGCAATAGTCATAGCCGTAAGCATTGTATTTTTTATAAACCCTGCTCATGTGTACACAGAAAAAGATAATAGAAAAGTAAACATATCCAACACGCCTTGTACAATTTCAGAACATATTGGTCGTAAATTATTTTTTCATGTCTGCAAAAAAGATGAGGAAACTGTATTCGACATCAGATATTTTTGGTCCAATGAGTCAGAAAACTTTAAACCAGAAATAATTGGAGTGCAATTAACGCAACAAGAATTTCAAAATCTTTGTAAATTTTGCTAAAGCGTGTGAAATGTTGAAATTGAGACATCCTTCTACCTGTATGATTACGGGCCCTTCGCAAAGTGGTAAAACTCAACTTTGTCGAGCTATAATTGCAGAAAAAATGTATGAAAAACCAATAAAAAATATTGTTTGGTGTTATACAGTTTGGCAATCATGGTTTCTGAAAGAGAAAAGCTATAAATTTATCTCTGGGCTTCCATCCGAAGATGAAGAGGCAGATCTAATCGTTCTAGATGACATGATGAATACTTTGACACCCGAAATCTCTCAAATGTTTACAGTAGGGTCTCATCACAAGAAATATAGCATAATACTTATTACGCAAAATCTTTTTCCTAGGGTTAAACAGATGCGAGATATAAGTTTAAACACACACTATATAATTTTGTTTCGTAACAATCGAGATTCGTCACAAGCACTATGTTTTGCTCGACAAGCATTTCCTGGTCGATCAAAATATTTCATGGACGCCTATAAAAAAGCAACGCAAAATCCTTTCAGTTATTTGTTTGTTGATGTTCACCCAAGTACGCCAGAAGAACAACGTCTCCGCCAGTCGATATTTCCTGATCACGAGATGATCCATTGGGTGTTTGTTCCAGCTGAAAAATGAATCGAGTCAACCGACATGTTCATTTACTGCATGTACTCGCCAGTGCAAGTCCTAATCAGCGAAAAGCAATACTGAAAAGTGCTTCAGATGAACAAATAAAAACCCTGTGTGAAATTTGCCAAAACTTACTTGCTGGAAATATACCAACAAAAAAAATTAGGAAATTATGTAATTACAAAAGAGTAATACGATTATTAGCGGACAGAAGTGTTCCACTTGCTCGCAAGCGCAAACTTTTTATTACGAATCGACAAATAGGTGGTTTTCTACCCTTAGTTTTACCAGCTGTTCTAAGTCTTTTAGGTGGTATTGCTGGTAAAGCAATTGGCAAGCGCATTTAAAAAAATGGCAAAAAAAATGGCCCTAGTCCCGCCAGAATTGGTCTCAGAATATTACCAACTAAGTAAACCCGAAATCCGCTTAGAGGACAATATTTCAAAAATATTACACGAGAACTTAACATCCAATGATATTAAGGCGAAATTATTATCAGATTTGATACCCAAATATCAAAGAGTAATGCAGCCTCCACCACCCCGAAAGCCCTTTGAAATTCCACAAGAATTGCTGGCAGAATTGTCAGCAGAAAAAACGGCAGATATTTTAAATAGAGACATTCCAGAACTTTCTGCTGAAAAGACATCGGACATTTCATCAAGAGACAGTATAATGTCAAGATATATAGGATATGTCATTCCGAAAAGTTCGCGGAAATTTATTTTACCTATCTTAGAAAAGTTGCGATCCAATGGTTACACCTTTAACGACCAGAATGAACTGGAAATAAACGGTAAAACAGAATATCGTAGTAATATAGTAGACCTATTCAGTCATATGATGAAAAATGTTCAAAACACAACTCCCCCCAAAGGATTTAATGCGTTTTTCGATGCCCTGCTAAAAAGCAATATTCCTGTTCAATGGGTGGGTAATAAAAAACTACGAGAGCAGCTAATTTTATCAGATGCAAATCCTACCTTTAAGAAGGAGACTTCTCAGTTATCTCTAGAACCAATTACTGCGTTTAAAAATACTACACCCGAAGAAATAAAATCAAATAGTACTCCAGCAAAATGGACTACGTTTGAAGAGGCAGGTTCACAGTCATCTCAAGAAGACAAACCTCCATTCAAATGGCAAACTTGGCTAAATTAAAAAAACTATACTTTGACCCGAAAGAACCAGGATCTTTCGGAGGAGTAAAACGCCTGTCTGATGCAAGCGGATTACACAAGAACATTGTGCAAAACTGGCTTTCTAAACAAGATGTGTATACACTGCATCGCCCAGTTCGTTACAAATTTCAGAGACGTAAAACTATTGTCTTCGGGATTAACGAGACGTGGCAGAGTGACCTGATCGACCTTCAAAAGCTATCACGATTCAACAAAGGATATCGTTACATTTTGACAATTATCGATGTTTTCTCCAGATATTTAAGAGCATTCCCGATAAAAGACAAAAAAGCAAAAACTATTGCACAAATCTTTCAAAAAGTATTTAAAAAGACAAAACCTAGCAATCTTCAAACAGATAGAGGGGCAGAATTTTATAACAAAGCTGTTGGCACATTATTAAAAAAATATAAAGTTCATCACTATTCAACAAAGAGTGAAACAAAATGCGCAATATTAGAGCGTGCTCATCGAACCCTTTTAGAAAGGTTATACAGAGTGTTTTCTTTTCGCAACTCCTATAAATATTATGATGTTTTACCAGCGTTAGTTGATTCATATAATCATTCCATTCATCGCGCTCATGGATTTCAACCTGCTAAAGTTACAGTACGTGATGAGCCTGAACTATATAAGAGCTTGTACAGTTTTAGTTCATCTCCACAATTTCGTTTTGCTGTAGGAGATGTAGTTAGAATATCGAAAGCTCGCAAAATTTTTCGCAAAGGTTATTTACCAGGGTGGACTGAAGAAACTTTTCGAATTTACAAAAGATATCCTACAATTCCACCGTCTTATGTTTTACAAGATTTTGATTCTAAGGAAATTGAGGGGCGGTTTTATAACGAAGAGTTACAAAAAATTCACAAATCACCAAGTGACTTTTGGGCAATTGAAAAAATAATTCGAAAAAGAGGTAGAGGGAAAACTTGTTATCTATTTGTCAAGTGGGTAGGTCTTCCGAACTCACAAAATTCGTGGATACGAGCAGATCAGATAGCTAAAGCATAATGGATCAAACATTAAACGATTTTCATATTTTGTTACCTTCTAATGCAAGCATGAACTACTTCCCCAATAATACCCCTGATCATTTTAAAACAAAGTTGGCGCACCCTATAACATTGAGTGGGGAATGGGAATGTTGTTTGTCTGAAGTAACACTTCCTGGGAAATATTTCACAATTCATCCTGACTATAATGACAGTTATGACGTAGAGACTGTAGAAAATATTGAAGGTACAACTTTATTACCTGAATTTATTATCCCATTATATAACAAAAACTATTCCGATTTTGTGCAAGGTGTAAACACCAATATTAAAAATTTGATTAATGTCCCGCTAATATCGTTTTCGCTTACAGATAACAATACAAAGCTAAAAATATCAATCAGACCACATTGTGAGATGCAAATTTCAGCTGAGAAAGGCTATAATTTTTTGCGTCTCTTACATTTAAACCCCAATGTTGATGATATTACCCCAGGGTTTGACAAAGGAGCCACAATAACAGGCCATAAATATAACCCCCCAAACGTTGAAATGTTTAGAGGTCAAGAATTTAAAATTATAGTTAAAAAACCGATAGTAAAAAACGCATATGACATTTTACTCCACGACATGGAAGAAAGAGACGTTTTTGATCAAATTTCCGAGAAAATAATTTATGAAACTAGGGATAACCTCGCTTTTTTTAAAAAACGCGGAACTAAGGTGATTCTTCAACTACGGTCAAATGTAGAACTAACAATGAGACGAAGTTCTTGTCCAAAACTAATGGCTGCATTAAACCTTGAAAAAGATATTCATATTTTTAAAGGTAAAAATGAATTATCTTTTTCGGAATTGGTTGATGGGGTAGAGGGGGAAAAGTTTCGAATTAAAGAATATGAAAGCTTTTTAATAACTCGTAAAGAACCAAAGACTTTCCATTATAATCTTCCTAGTGGTATGTATCAAGAATCCAAAGATTTTTTTAAAGAATTTAAACATATTTTTTTGCGGGAGTTATTAGATTCCAAAGTTGAACTAATTGTCCCCAAAAATACAAAAGTAATTTTTAACGAAAAACTTTCAACTATGCTAGGATTCCTTTCAACGACTTTTACAGAAGGTTCCTATAAATCAGATTATATTTTAGAATTACGTGCAGGAATCACTGAAGTTTATGTTTATTGTGATATTGTGTCTTCTTCATTGGTAGGAGATGCATCAGCGTCCATATTGAAAATTATACCAATTGCCAATGAGTATAAAGAACAAATCGTAAAACAGTTTACTGTACCTCTTTACTTTCCCGTGAAAAAACGATATTTCGATGTTATTGAGATTGAATTGCTTACAAGTAGCGGTACTCCTATCAAATTTTTGTCGGGGAAAACAAATATTGTGCTTTCATTTAGAAAGAAAATTGTATAAATCAGCTTGCAAAATAATTTAAACTTTATAGGTAAATCTGTGAGCCATGGAGACACATGGACAAAGGTTAGATCCTCATGATTGTATTGCTTACTATTGTAATCAACAAGGAGGAAGAGGGTCATATTTCACTTCAAATTATCCTATACAAAGAGGCTATGGGCTTTTTAGTAATTTGCAAAGATATGCAATGCCTATCATGATAAAAGCAGGTAAATACCTGGGAAAACATTTATTATCAACAACCCGAAACGTGTTGGATGATGTAACACAAGGAAAATCATTTCGTGAGGCTGCACAGAACCAATTTCGTCAGACTAGGAATGAAATTAAACAAGACATTCTTCGCAAATTGAGAGGCGGCGGAGGTATTAAAAGAAAGAGGCGAGAACCAAAACGCCAGATGAAAAGAAAGAAAGCTTGCTCGAAAGACGTGTTTACAAATTTGTGAAAATGGAAAAATGCTATTGCACCAAAAGTGAATTAGACTTATTCACAACTACTCCAATACAATTGGCAATTGATCGTTCATCTTTCGTAGAAATTCATCCTGTTGCATCAATTTCTGATAACAACACAATCGAATTCTTTATATCAGGTTTAGGAGAATCATACTATGACCTTTCACATCTTTTTCTTTATGTCCAAGCAAAAATTTTAAAAACAAACGGTGAAGCTTTTCAAGAGGGCGAAGGATGCAGCCCTATAAATTATCTCCTAAATACAATGTTCTCAGAATGTCATGTTTCACTTAACGATCGTCAAATTTCTTCTGAGAACAATTATGCTTATAAAGCCTACATTCAAAGCATATTGTTTCACCCAGAATCATCTCAGAAAAATTTATTAAGCGCCGGATTATTTGAATTAGACACAGCTGGTGAATTCGATGATGTAAGTCTGCTAGCAGCAGGAAAGAACGAAGGATTGAAAAAAAGATGGGAACGCGTCAAAAATGGGAAAGTTTTTGGAATGGGGGGAACACTCCATGTTGATTTGGGAACCCAACCTAGATTATTGATAAACGGTACATCAATCCGCATTCGGTTATTAAAAGCCAAAAACGATTTTGCTTTATTAGCATCAGCAGGTGACTATAATATTCAAATTGAAAATATAAGTTTATACGTCAGAAAATGTGAAATATCAAGCTCTATTCTCGTAGCACACGAGAAGGCTTTGGAGCAATCTCTTGTCCAGATGCCATTTACTCGAATCGAGATAAAAACGTTTACATTAAGTTCTGGATTAAAAAGTATCACCATACCAAATGCAGTTAATGGTGCTCTACCTACACGCATAGTATTGGGTTTAGTATCAAATTCTGCTTACACTGGGGATTTAAAGAAAAATCCTTTTAATTTCAAAAATTACAATCTAAACTACATTGCGCTTAGTGAAAATGGTACTCAGATTCCGAGTACGGCATATACCCCCAGCTATAAAAAAGATTTGTTTGCTAGAAATTATTTAAGTTTATTCACTGATTTGGCCCAACACAAAACTAATATACCATTTAATGCTTATAAAGAAAACACCTGTCTATACGTGTTTGATTTAACACAAGATTACTCTGCTAGTGATATGTTTGCAAATGTTACGCGAAGCGGTGATATATCAATTCATTTAAAATTTGAAGAAGACCTCCCCGAAACAGTTACTTTAATTGCTTACATGGAAATGCAATCTCTCGTTGAAATAGATAAAAGCAGAAATGTTTTTACTGATTTTTAATTAAATATGGATACCTTTGCGCTGTTAAGATTAGCTCTGAGCGATAAAAAAGTTAAGTCAAGATTTGGAGGGGTGTTTGCTAGCGATACACTTCCAGAAAAAATAAAACATCATCGCTCCTTTATTGTCAATACAGATCCTTCTTTCGCTAGCGGACAACACTGGCAAGCTATTTATTTTGACAGTAATGGGCATTGTATTTTTTTCTGCTCATATGGAACACCACCTATACATAATATTCGAAAATTTATTCGCAAGAATTCAACAAGTTTTGAATGGAATAGTAACATCTTCCAGCATGCATATAGTTCAACATGTGGTTTATTCTGTCTTTATTTTCTATGGCATGTTTGTCGAGGATTATTCATTAATCGCTTGCGAGCCACAAACACATGTCAAAATGAACGAATAGTTCAAAACTTTGTACAACGATATTTTAAGCTAGTAAAGATACCTCGTCCGTTGCATATTCAATTTTGCCAATCTCTAGACAAAAGTATTTAAAGAGCAATATCATATGATAAATGTTTAGAAGAGTTTCAACCATGGAGAAATTTGGTTACATCCTTCGCAATTACTGTGCAGAAGGAGACTACTTGTACATTCACCCTGCTTTATTCAGTGATTTCGTCGATTGTCTTCAGAATGCTTTGCAACAACAACGTCTCGACGACTCAAAAAAAGTAGTCTATTTCAAAATCTTGAGCAACTGTGAAATTATTCAATTTATTCATAAAGAGTCTAATGAAGATTTATTTGGATATTGCCAGCTGCATCGAAGGAATCCACAAGAAAAATTTCAAGTGTGTACGCCGAACAAAACTTTATTTCCTAATCTGTTAAACTGCATTTTAACAGCCAGAGAGACAGAAAATGATGTACCTGACAGCCCGAACTTTTCTTTGATGTTTGGATATTTTAAATTGTTGACACCTGATGAATTTGTAGAATTTCTCCATGTTTTGTGACAAACAAAAATGTAGTTCTCATTTTAATATAGTTAAAATATCACTTTAACTATGTTATAGCTATATATTAACTAGCTTTTGTATCATTTATTTTGTATCATCGGTTATAGATTTATGTATAAATTTTGATACTGTATAAAGGAAGTTGTTTATTCAATAAAAATAGTTTACAACACGGTAGTTTGTAATCATTTAAACACCAAACACATATTTTACTTGAGAAATGCATTAATCAGTTAACCCTCAGTTGGAATTATGAAGTAGTCAACCAAAAATGTTTTCTTTTGGTAAGCCTAGTACTATGGCTAAGAGTATCTTGCAAACAAAATTTCAAGTTTATAGGTGAAAAAATTAAAAGAGTTATGGCTTGTCCAATTTTCCAGATATATATTTTTAAATACATATTTCAGTCAAAAAAAAAAAAAAAGATGAAACACGATGCAAACTTTTCTGCAAAATGTCCTTCTAACAATAATGAAATATCATTTGAATTGATAATGAGAAGATTCTATACTGTTTAAATAATCAGAAAAAAAAAGCTGCCTTTGCGATGAGAATCCATAGTTTGAAAAACAAGTCGAACCCAATCTCTCAATCCATATTTGGAGCGAGAAACTTTTTGCGCAGGTAGAAATAAGCAGAATGTCAAGAGTCACTAATCAAAAAATCATGTGATTTAATCAAGTATTAAAAAGTTTACAGCTGTTTGTAGTTACAGCTGTTATTCAAGGTTAATATTTGGGGAGCGAGAAACTTTTTGCGCAGATAGAAATAAGCAGAATGTCAAGAGTCACTAATCAAAAAATCATGTGATTTAACCAATTATTAAAAAGTTTACAGCTGTTTGAAGTTACAGCTGTTATTCAAGGTTAATCTTTACCTAATCGTTACGCGAATAAATTTTCGAAAATGTTTTAGTATAAAAACACCCTCAAAATTCAGTGCCTTACTTCTACCAGCGTTTTTGAAAATGGAATCTCCAATCAGTAAGTATTTTTGGGTTGTTTTCTTAAATGATTTTTTAAATTTAGTAGTCATTTTTGTTTTGAATTTTAGTAAAAAGGAACATCGTATTCTCTTCATCAGATGAGGAAAGTGAAAGTTTTAAAAAAAGAAAAATTACTCGCAAAGGTACATTTAATTTTCATTTGATGTAGCTATAAAAGCGATCATATAAAATATTAAAAATTGTAAATTTTTTTAGTTGATACGGATACTAGTAGCCAAAGTAGCAGCGAAGAAGATCGTCAAATATTAAAACCAAAGTGTAAAAAAGGTAAATCTTTAATAACTAAAATGATAACTAAATCTTTACTTAACTCGTAAATATTGTATTATTTATTTATTAACGGGTTTTAATGTAATTTTCAGCAAAAACTGTGGAAAATGAAAAATTGGACTCCCAAAAGCGAATTAAAGCAAAACTAGGTAGCTCTTCATTTTACTATTGATAAGACTTAGAAGTTGTTAGTAAAATTTTTTTATTAATTTTTTCTGCTTGAAACATTTACAGCTAAAAGAGATTCCTCCTCCTTAAAAGACGCTGGTAGAAGTCGAGCGAAAACGGAAAAAACTACAAACAGAGCTGCGACCGCTAAACATGGTAATTATTAATTATTTTTCTATAAAACATAAACAGACCAATAAAATATTTAGTTTTTTATTTTATATTATTTTTAACATTTTAGAAAACGAGTCAAATCCTGAAAGAAAACGCTACACGCATGACTTATCTACAGAATTAGAGAGGGACGCAAATTTTGCTCCTTTTAATGCATACTTGGGGAAAGGATACAGCGTTGAAACGAAAATTTTTAGAAACATAGTGTATGTTGGCTTTTGCAGAGTGAATGGCGATGTTATAAAAAATAGATTTAATTTTCCACTTGATATGTTAGAGCGGATATCGAATGCAATTGACTTATTGAAAGATCATTTAAAAAATGAGGGGGAATAAAAAAAATGCACTAACGCACTGCTTGAGTCTTTTTGTACTTATAGCGAAAGCTCAGTTGTTCTGTATTTTTCTATGTAATGTATTTTAATATGTATATTGCGTTTTAGTATCTTTTTGTTTATATATGTTTCTATCTATCTATATATATATTTATATATATATATAGATACTTATATATAATATATAAATCATTAAGTATAAAAATGTTTAACAGAATAGCTCGTGCTTTTCACGGTTATGTAGAAACGCACAGAAAATATCTAGAAAACAAAGTAGACATTTTAGAAATTTTTAACGAAATTGAAAATAACACCATTGAAATTATTAATGAGTTTTACCAAAACAATTCTATTAAAATATTAATTTGTGCTCAAATTACATTCAATAGGTATGTAGATTCAGAGGAAGTACAAAAAGTTTTTTATTTTTGCTCAAACGTCGAGGTAATAGTAACACCAAACCAAACATCAGCTGCAGTAGAAAATGCATTTAGAAAAATTACTCAAAAAATTGATGCTTTTTTACAAAATGGCAGTGGATGGGTTATTAAATCAATTGAGTTCATAGATGTGCACATAGGACGTTACAGAGGAAGACGAGGGGGGTGTCATAATGTAAAGCTACCTGCAAAACTCAGAAATAAAAAATGTTTAGTAAATTTTAATTCTAAAGATCAAAAATGCTTTTTATACTGCATTTTAGCAAAACTTTATCCAACGCGCAAAAATAAAAAACTAACAAATAAATATAAAAAATATTTAGGCAAAATAAATGATAAATCGTTAAGTTATCCAGTAAAAATTGATAGCATAGGCAAATTTGAAAAACAGAACAATTTATGTATTAATATATATACATACGCTGATGAGCAAGTTATCCCATTAAAATGCAACATCGCGGGTAAAAAAAAAACTGAAATAAATCTTTTATACTATAAAAAGCATTTCTTTTTAATTA
Organism: Uloborus plumipes; assembly: GCA_038373865.1. Classification (NCBI taxonomy): domain Eukaryota; kingdom Metazoa; phylum Arthropoda; class Arachnida; order Araneae; family Uloboridae; genus Uloborus; species Uloborus plumipes. The sequence continues at coordinate 81,346 of JAXGGA010002069.1, read as the reverse complement.
CTCGTTTAAATTCTCTTCTGAACACAAAAAATGGTGTTCATTACTATTGTAAAAAATGCCTTGTAGGATTCCAAAGACAAGAAACATTAACAGAACATCTAAAATACTGTCAAGTTATAAAAATTCCTCAAAAAACTGTTATACCACAAAATTTAAAATTAAAATTTACAAACTTTGAAAAGATGGTTTTCCATCCATATTGCGTGTTTGCAGACTTTGAATGTCTCACACAAAAAATAGACACAGTTATGCCTAGCAATGAGCAAAGTTTTACTAGCGCAGTGGAAGCTCATATTCCTGTTAGCTATTCAATTATTGTTCTAGATTCTAACGATTGTATAATTTTTCACGAGTTTTACTGTGGGTTAAAACCAATAGAAAATTTTATTAACACCCTTAAAAAAATAGAACAAACGCTTGAAAAAAAAATGAAAGAAATTTTTCCTATAAATGGATTAGAAACAAAATTTGACAAATCATTTTGTCATCTTTGTAAAGAAAGAATAGCTAACAATGATACTCCTGTTCGAAACCATAATCATTTCATTCAAGAAAACAATATTTTAGGTTTTGCCCATAACGCTTGTAATCTTTTAAATAGAGTACGATTTTTTATTCCGGTAATTATTCATAATTTGAGAAATTATGACAGTCATTTAATTTTAAAGTATTTACCGAAACATATAATTAAAGAAATTAATATTATACCGCTTAATATGGAAAAATTTACCATGTTTGTTCTTGATAATATAAAATTTTTAGATAGTTACCAATTTCTTGATCAATCTTTAGATAGTTTAATTGATACACTAAAACAGTCAAATCATGATTTCAAAATTTTTCACCAATTTTTCGGTGAAAAAGGATATGTAGATCTTCTAAAAAGAAAAGGAATATTCCCTTACTCATATTTTGACAAAATTGACAAAATTAAAAAAAAAAAATTTCCCGCGAAGAAAGATTTTTTTAATGTTTTGACAAATACTCATGTGTCAGATGATGAATATAATTTTGCTTTAAATGTGTATAAAAAATTTAAATGTCAAAATTTTCTAGAGTACTTAGAACTGTATCAAAATTGCGATTGTTTATTTTTGGCTGAGTCATATACTCGGTTTCGCCGGGTGAGTTTTCAGAGCTACGGTCTCGATCCGATTTTTTTCGTGTCGAGTGCGGACCTTACTTGGAATGCAGGTCTTAAAATGACTAAAATTGAACTTCAGTTATTGGGAGATGTAAACACATATATGTGGTTCGAGTCACAGATAAGAGGTGGTATATGTATGCTGGGAAGTAAGCGTCATTCAATAGCGAATAACCCTTTTCTCGGAAAACAATACAATCCACAAGAACCAACTTCATACATTATTGCATTGGATTCTTGTAACCTTTATGGCTACGCAATGAGTCAGCCGCTTCCCATTGGAGACTTCTACTGGTTAACTGCAAGCGAAAGTGAAAATTTTGATGTGACTGATGTTTCTTATGACAGCCCTGTTGGATATTTTTTAGAAATTGATGCTCATATTCCAAAAAAATGTCACAAATTTATGAATGACTTACCATTTCTTGTTGAACATTTATTAATCACAGAAGATATGCTCTCTCCTTATTCTAAACAATTATACAAAGATTTAAAATTGAATAATATTTTACCGTGTCGAAAATTAACTCCAAATTTTTATGATAAAAAAAATTACATAATTCATTATTTAAACTTACAATTAGCTGTTAAACATGGAATAAAAATTACAAAAATACATAGAATTCTTGCTTTCAAACAAAGTAGATGGTTAGCACCGTATGTTGCTTTTAATAATTCACAAAGGCAAACAGCCAGTTCTTTATCAGAAAAAAATTTCTATAAAAAAATGAATAACTCTTTTTTTGGTAAAACATGCCAAAACGTTCGACGCAGAATAACAGTAAAAGCGGCAGTAACGGAAAAAGAATGTGAAAAACATTTGAGAAACCCTCTCATGGATTATTTTGAAATTATAAATAACAATTTAGTTCTTTTCAAAATGAAAAAACCACTTTTAACTTTGGATAAGCCTATCTACTTGGGATTTGCTGTATTAGAAATTAGTAAAAATTTGATGTACAAAATGTATTATAATTCATTAAAAAAAGTGTATAAAGATAATATTTCTCTCTTGTATATGGATACTGATAGTTTTTTTTTAGAAATTAAAACAAACAATGTATATGATGACATGAAACGATACTTTACAGAAATAATGGACCTATCTAATTTTGAAAAGAAACACATAGCTTATGATGATAAAAATAAAGGAAAGATGGGTTACCTAAAAAATGAAATAATTATGCCTATAAAAGAGTTTATTGCATTAAAGTCAAAAATGTATGCTGTTAGTTCAGATGACAAACTGAGAAAGAAAGCTAAAGGAATTAAAAAAAATTGTGTTGATAAAAATATAAATTTAGAAGATTATAAAAATGCTTTAGAAAAAAAGAAAAATTTTAGGCATGTGCAACAGTCTATTGTTTCTAAAAAACATGTTTTACATACAGTGGTACAAAACAAAGTTGGTTTAAACTGCTATTATGACAAAAAATTTGTTTTAGATGATGGTAATCATTTAAATTCCTACGGACACTTTCAAAATGTGTAAATGTTTCTCATTGTATGCATAATAACATGTATAACATTGTATGTATAATATAATTTAAAAGTTACCAAATAATTGTTTTGGAAATTAATTGATAATTATATTTATTTTTTAATTGGCAGAAAGGAATATATATGCAGAAACTTCTCGAAAACAGAGATCAAGCTCAAAACGATACATAAAAAAAAAAAAATTCACTCCAAATGTATTAAAACAAACCATACGAAGAGACATGAGTTATAAAGAATTAATAGATATAGATTTAGGAGGTTATTGCTCAGAAAATTAATGTTATTTCCAGAACAATCATTTGTGATTTATATAAAACTGTTTTACATTTTTATTTTTATTTGACATTTATTTGCAATTTTCTTATTTCTATTGGATGATTTTTTGTAACAATTATATTTGTAAAAAACATTTGTAATAATGACTATGTTTGTGCGTGTTTGCACTATGTTTGTAGTTAATAAAGGCGAGGCGTGGAGAGCGCCTGCAGTACTTTTTAGCTGCTGAATTGTTTATTTAAATCATTCGGCAGTTACTAAACTACTGCAGGTCTGAAATCAACTGTAAGGAAAAGATGGAAAGTCGATGAAGATGGAACTACTTAAGAAGGAAATAATTAAGAGTATTCACCATGCAGAGCCTAAAGCGTTATACTTTAACAGAATTAGATCTACCAAGGCGCAAGATAAAGGTAAGAAATATTTTATTTCTTGAAATTAATGTTATTTACCTTTATAAATTTTTGATCCAATCTCGCTTGTAAAAGGCTTTAAAAGAGGCTTATTATGATCTCTAGTTACTAAATTACTGCAGATCTGAAATCAACTGCAAGAAAAAGATGGAAAATGCGATGAAGATGGAATAAGACGTGTAAGAGGCTTTAAAGGAGGGCTTATTATGATCGTCCCCATACTACTTGTGTCAGCAAGACTGAGGCCTTGTGGTTTATTGTGCTGCCATCTATTGATAATTTATCACATAGTATCCATAATTTTTATAACAAAATAAATATTGTACTTAAATCCAGTATTTTACAAAACGTAGAAAAAAGAAATTAGAGAATATGACAGAATATATATATATATATATGTATATTTCTTGTGATCGTCATTTTAGTAACATTACATAAGTTTTATCAACAGTGCAAAATATAAGATTAATTGTTTTGAAATGCAAGCTATGTAACAAAATTATTTTTATCACATTCTTTTCATGTATCACTACTTTATAGACTTTCTACATTTCTGGAGTCATTTTCATAGAACATTGTAGCGCTCTTTTCTATTTTTGTGCAAAAATTTTAGAAAGTCTAATTTATTATTAATAATTTAATTTAAGGTATGCGAACACCCTATTTTTTTGGAAAATAAATGTTTGAGATTTTGAGACATTTAGATAGTATCGATATTCTTCTTTCAAAATCAGCATTGTATTGTATTTGATGTTATTTATTGCATGTATTTGATGTTATTTATTTCTTACACTCTCATTATTTAGTCATTTTTCTGCTACAATTGGTATGCATCAGTTTTATTTTAATTGCATCAGTTTTGATGTTTATATAATTTTAATTTCAGTATGATTTTGTATCATCATGTCAAGTGCCACATTTATTTTGTCATTCAGCAAATAAAAGGTTAAATCCACATGTTTTCATTGAATTCATTTAGTTGCCCATTCATTACCTTCGATGGCCCATTCAACCCCATAGGTGGGGTTGAATGGGCCAAATTTCAAAATTTTTATTTTCTATTATAATTCATTATAGACAGGTGCTAATCCAACTTTTATGACTTTTTTAGATAGCCAGATAAGTAAAGTAACTAAAACACCAATTTATAGTTAAAACAAAGTGTTAGAAAAAATTACAAATATTCAAAACCAAAAAGTGGATCATTCATTACCACTCTCCCCTATATATTTTTGGAAAGCTAACCTTGCCTATTTTTTTCGAACAATGAATATTAGGTGCACCCAAGATTGTGTCATAAAAAACGAAAAATAAAGAAAAATGAGGTAATTGTTCAAATTTAAAAAAATATCATTGCATGTATTAAAGATTTGACAGTATTTTCTCATTCCCTATATTATCCATATTATGAGAATTAAATGCATGTCAAGTTTAAACGATTTGAGTAATATTTTGCGCAGATATGAGCGTTTGTTCAAGGGAGAGGGGTCGGAGACTTTTGTGGAAATACTCCCCTCCTAAGGTACTAACAACAAAAATTTAGCTTGTCTCTAATTTGTTCCGACACTTACCCTTTATTGACTCGGGTAATTGTAATGTAATTTAATTTCATGCTTTTTTTTTTTTTTTGATTTCAAAACGTTCACTTTAGGAAAGAAAAATGATTAAATTAATCTTAGTTTCAATGGTTTAAAATTCCCAAACGTTTGAATTGAAAATAGCTTTTTGCGCAAAATATGTCTTTCTTCTTATAAAGTAATTGGTTCTCTAAAATTATATTAGTCCTTGAAACTCGAAATTCTCATTAAATCATCTAAAGCTCAGTTTACTCTGATGTTTTTTATCTTCCCCTTAAGCCCTCAACGTAACGGAATGAAAAGAAAACACATAATCTGTGTGCCTTTCATTTATCTTGAAACAAAGCGCTTCACTGTAAAAAAATAATAATTGTTTTTACAGTATAATACTGTAAGAATTAAAACTGTAAAATGCACAGTAGTAAACTTCGAAATTTGCAGTTTTAGTTTATTACTATAAATTAGCAATTTTACGGTTTATTACTATAAATTAGCAATTTTACGGTTTATTACTGTAAAATTAGCTGTATTATACTATAAAAACAACATTTTATTTTGTGTAGTGAGAGTGCAGACTTAACTAAACAAGCTTTTAAATATTTGAGATCCATTTACTTGTTACAGCAAAATGATGTCACTCCCATTTTCAATAGTTTTTGACCATCTTACTCCATATACTACCATAACCCCCAAAACGTCACGTACACGTCACGCTATCTTACATAAACATATACAGTCAAGCCTGTTAATCTCGAATTTAACGGGACAGGAACAAAATTCGAGATAGAGAGGTTGTGATAAAATTAAAATGGATCAAAGTCAAAAACTTAATAGATTGTTTTGCATTAATATTGTTGAATATTTTACTGTATGACGTGTTGTGAGTCCACGTTTTACTAATTGTGATGACTATATAGGTATCAAGTTAATGCATACGTTTAGGTACGAACATAGTCTTTGAATGATTGCGCCAAAGATGATTTTCGTCTTCAAGTTATACCACTGATATAGATGGCTGGAGATGAAATTCAAAAATGAGAGTTGTGAAAATTCGAGATATAGAGGTTTTCGGGAAAAATCATTCGAGATAAACATCAGAAAAAACATTAAATTTATGCTGTAAAAGCAGGGAAGTTGAAAATTTTCGATATAAAGAGGTTTTCGAGGTAAGCAGGTTCGAGATGAACAGGTTCTACTGTACTTGCAAATTTGGAAACAAAGTATTAAGTTATATCTAGCTAAAGTGATGTAAGCGTAGAAGAGGGGGGGGGGATAGAAGTATTATAATTGCATTTATGGTTGGAAGAAGTACTCTTTCTTCTCTTTTAAATGTGTATTAGTCAGAAACAGTTCGGTTAAAATAGGGGAATGCGAAATCAGAGATTAGCTCAGTTTTCTGCTTTTGGTAAAAGTGATTTGGTAAAAGTGATTTTTCTTCAAAAAGCAACTGTACAAGCTTTAATTTTTAAAGTTAAACTTGAACTTAGAGCTAAATGTAAACCTTAATCTGCACCAATATTACACAAAACAAAATTTATATCTAATGAGAAAAATAATGAATCTATTGATTTCACTTTGTTTTTATTATGATCAAAATTTATACCGTCACATTTCTTATTACTCCTTTCCTTCCCCTTGTCATAAACGCAATTTCAAGACTCCCCTACAAAGCGTGATATCCTTTGTAGACGGCCCTTACTACTTACTGGTCATCCTCATGGCTTGAGACGTGAGCAAAAGCGCATGAGTGTCAACCCTTTTTAATATTTTGTAAGCACTTTCTACCTCTTACATGTTGGTCACCAGTACTAAGTGAGCAGATTTTGTGCCATTAATACCAGGGACGTGAAAATTGGTCACTCCAAAGGTGGTCCATTTAGCCGTCACCTGCACACAAAAAAAGCTAAAAAACAATTAATCAATTGAAGTAAAAAATGAGCACTTCGCGCAGGTGTCGGTTCTACAAAATTAAAAAGGAAATATAATCATTACCCCTTTGACGCCTGCAGGAATACCACAAGGATTAATGTGATTATACTTTTCACACACTTATCAAAATGACCAAGAGCTAGCCACTCATTATCTGATATTGAAAAAGCAAAAACACCACATCCAAAGAAGTTGGACTTCTATGGAAATCAACTAGAGAAAAAAAAATACCATTAATCTTTTGACCACCATTGAAAGTAGAAATCTCCTTCTGAATCTTTCACGCGTTAGAATATCTGTAATAAGACTGTAAGAACGTAAAGTAGAATATTAAACGGAATGGAATAACATTAATGGAAATAAGTTTACATGAAGTATGTCAAATTGAAATATATTTATATTGATTGCACAGTATTTAAGATGGTCAGGAGGAGACGTAATTACTGTATCTCTTATTTGAATACGTAAGATGCATTTCATTAAAGTTTAATGGAGATCGATACTTGTATTGAATCTTCTTGGATCAAGAAAAAAGAGAATAGTGAATGAACATGTTGAGTGGCATTTTTGAAGAAAATAAAGACAGGTTTTTTGTTGTTTTCTGTAAAAAAAGAAGTTCGGACTAGGATTTATTTCAGTCATTCATTCATCTTTAGATGAACTATTAAATCCCTGGATCAAATTAAATACCTCCTGAAGTGGTACAATAGTGATGGGCATTATCGGGAAATTTGCATGTGAAATTGCTCCAGAGGTTCATTCTTGACTTTATTTTCCATCACAATCCCAACATGGTTCAAGAAGTACCACGCTGACTTTGAATGAGGCTGATAATTCATTCTGATTGATTTTTATGATTATAACGTCTTAATTTTGGATAATTCTACAATTCTTTTGTTTTTATTCTGTTTTCTACCAATTAAAACGCGAATATGCGTAGTTAAAAATGCAGAAATTTTGAATCCAATCAAATGACTATGCCTGAGAAAAGACAGTTCTAATTTAAGATAACTGAAAAATAGTTTTTAAAAACACCCGACTTTGTTGAGCTTTTCTGTACTGCCTAAATGGTAATCATTAATGCAGACATTTATGTAATCGAAATGCTTCATACTATACCTATAATATTCACTTAACCTAGCATGTATTATCAAATCGTCAGCAAGAAGTTTCTCCAATCTATGAGACCATCAAACCTTTTCCACCCCCTCTAACATCAGACGGAACACACCTTTGTTTGGAATACCTCATCTTCTTGTTCGGATGCAGGAAAGATAGGAAGTCATATCCTCAACAATCCACCCAACCTTAAAAAGAACTATCTCTCCTATGACCTCAAGTTGACCCTTCCAACCTGTAGCACCCACTAGAGGTGCAAAGGCTGTGCTTGGGAGGAATCATTGGTCGTAGAAAGTACCTTATGCATTTCTAAATGCGAGACTTTTTTTTTTCTTTTGTTTTCGGCAAAGCAAGGGTCACATAGTATTAGTGGAAGTTTTTAGGGATAATGCTGTTTACTAAACTCACGCCCACATTATACGGCAGTCCGGCTTTTAGACGCCAAGCTTGGATCTCTGACATTTCTGATAGCTGTTTGCAATTAGAAAAAAGAAAAGAAAAATAAAACCTCCTCCGTGACTTCCTTAAGGCTCCGAAAAGGAAAAAGGAACTACTTCATTAATGATCTTGAAAAACTATTTATCATTCACAATGTTTGCGTTTCGAGCTCAGCTGAAGAATCTCTAAAATTATGAATGGCGGATTCACTGAGCAAAATAGTGAATGACATCGCTCACCGAACCATTTGCATATGTGTTCCGAATATGAAAATATAAAAATATAAATATATAGAGCTGTATTGGGGAGCATTCGATGGTATAGCGTAGCTCCTTTTATTTTTTATTCAATTTAATACTTCATACTTTATTTTAATGTTTTTTTTTAACTAGTAAAAAACGTAAAAAATATGTCTCAGAAATACCTGTAAATGTTATTTTTTTCTAATTTACCTCTCATCATTTATTTTTCATGACGTATTACAATCGAACTTCTTTAAAACGAACTCCAAGAGACCTTTAAAATCAGTTTGTCTTATTTGAAGAACAATACTCGTACACGACAAACTATAAAGCGAGGATTGGATGTGTAGTTCGTTTTAAGCGTTTTCGAATTCAGGAGGTTCGAAAAGTTTTCTTAGTTTACATAGTCGAATATGCATCTTTCCCTGTTTATTAGAAGCAATTTCAGAAAAACATGAATTCTTATTTTCTACATTTTAGTCAAAGTTATCTATCATTTTCCTTCTGAAGTTTCAGCATATATACTCTCTTCCTTTCTAATTTATGTACATTATATCATCTGCTACTTTTGCAACTACAGCACTATGAATTTAAATGTATGCAGTATTGACAACATTTTTTTTAAAATAAGGAGTAGAAAACTGAGGTTATAATTTTCTAGGAGAGAACAAGATTGCGCCCTATACAGTACCTTTCGATGTCAAGTTCAAACATGCTAAAAAGTACGAAGAGGTCCGAAGTTAATCCGTATGGTTCAAAGTTACCCTAATTGACGTCGATGTGTATAATATCACTCAACTTAGCTAGACAATATTTTTCCGAAGTCAAATAAATTAAATAGAACGAATTCAGATTCTTACAAAGATAATATTTTCAATACAATTTACTTCATTATTCCGTATCTATTTTACAGTTAAGAAGACATTTTAAACATAATTTCTTAAAAATTAGAGTTGATCAAAAATAAAATGATAATAATAAAACGCATTACAGGAATTATTTTATTTCTTGTTCATCTTTTATCCGATGATTTTACTTGTTGATAATGATGATGATGTAATTATGATTTTATGTTTATCGCAATCGGGAAACTATTAGTAATTACGAATAAAAATGTTAGGAAATATATACTTTATGTTTTCTATCATTTACTAATGTACAGACAATCTTTATTTTCAGATTTAAAAACTTAGCAACTTCGCATTTTATGTATTCCATCTTAACTGAAAATAGTTATTCTAATTGCTCATTCGAATTTTGTTCCTAAACCTTTTTACTCATTATGAAATGCGTTTTAGAAGATTTTCTAGAATCTCTCTTTTTTTTCTGTTTCTAATAATACTTTTTTTTTCATCTGTTCTCATCTCATTTGTCGATAATGCTATAAAAAACTAAGCATTCCAATTTTTGTTCATTTCCAAAGAGCAATAAATGTTTATTCTTTCTTTTTATTATTTTTTTAATTAAAAAAAATTCGTGTCCTTTCACTTTTTGAGTGTTATGTACTTCAGTTTATAAATTCTTTTACTAAAACAATGTCTTCCCCTATGCTTAGTTTTAGTTTATAATTAGGTTTTTTTAATAATTGCCTTTTTCAAAGATAATCTTAGTCGTACTTTTTGCATTTCTCAGTTCTGTGTATTTCAAATTCAAATTTTAATCAGGCTTTAGGGCTCTTAGAAGAATAAAATACAATTTAAACTGAATAAATGAGTAATACTTTAAATTTTGAGATTCATTAAAATGCTTGCGCTTTCGTTTTTTCATCTTCTCCTCAATGAATAAAGCATTTTCTTTTTCCTTTAGTTAAACTTTCAAGTCGGCGCTTACTTGAAAAAAATTCACTGCCAAGAGAGAAAACGTGTTCTTAAAAAATTCTATATTTTAACAATTCTATAGGGTGAGTTCTGGTAAGTGCGTACCCTTTTTTTCAAAGTTCATGTTCTCAAGGATGCTGCTCTGTTGAAAAATCTTGTACACTCACATTTTTTTTTAGCTTTCTTTCCAGATCCTTTACTAAGATTTTCAAGCATATAATATGTCAAATAAACCATAAGCATAGGTTTTGTGACTTGGTTTATGACACCTATTCTAAGGTACGCACTTTCCCTACCTAGCGGGGTAAGTGCGTCCACCTTAAATTATGTGAATATGAACAGGAAAAAACTTCTGGCACATATTAAATATGTTAGGTAGTTGCCTTGGGATAATTCCTAATACTAGAGATCAGCACTTGCTTGCATGGATGAAACGCAATCAGTGATATCCCACGTGTCTTAAAAACAACTGTGATTTGAAGATTGAGAGTGTTGTGTTTGTGATTCTTTCTCTGTCCTTTTAATAAGACCAAGTGAGCAAATGTAAGTTGTTTTTATTTAGTAATAATCACTTATAGTCTAAATAGTTTATTTTAGTTTAATACATTAATCAGTCTGTGTTTAAGCCAGGGTTCGCACTTCCCCTTCTTAAATGTAAGATGAGACATGTGCGTCCAATAGCGTTGTTGTAAGTGCGTACCCCTGTAATTTTCTTTACTTCTATTTATATAGTAGATCGTTAGGTGACCTGAGTGAACAATTCGTTTTTTTCCGAATAAATACAGTTTAAAAATATTTTTCTTATTAGAATTAGCAGCAGTAAAAAAAACACAAAATAAAGAGAAAAAAAAAAGAAAATAAATGATCATAATATGATACTTGTACTTTTTTTTCTTGTACATTGAAATAGTTTTTCACAAGGTGTTCTTAATTTTCTTAAATAGAATTTAATTATTACTCCACCTTCGTTTTTTGAATCAGTTGGTTCCTTATTTAGTGTTTCACTTAATTTCATTGCTTCATTTGTCATTCTGGTTTAAATTAAGTATAGCTTATGATCGCTATTTTCAACAAAAAATTTACTAATTGATATCTAAAAGCCAATATATTTCAGAGGTAATGAATCAAATTGAAATCTTATGCCGCAATAAATGTAAATATAAATACTTGATGGAAATGACGTAGGATTTATAATCGGCTTATAAAAGAGCAAAATTAAAGGTGAATTACGAGAGTTGGATTTTCCACGTAACGGTACACACTTGCCTCATCATAATGGTACGCACTTGCTCCGCATAATAGTACGCATATGCCTCATGATAGTGGTACGCACTTGCCCCATCATAATGGTACGCACTTACCCCCACCTTACTTTAAAGAAAGGGAAAGTGCGTACCGTCATATAAACAAATTTTATTCAGAGTATTTGATCAAAATGCCCCATGTATGTTATTAGTAGCTATTACTCAAAAGAAACAACTTGCATTTCTTGACTTCAATTACTTGGTATGACTACAAGAGAAAGTGAAACAAAACCTTCTCAATCTTTACTTTGGAGTTTTTTTGAAGACATTTAAGTTGTCTCTGATTGTGTTTCGTCTATTGAATCCAGGCCTGAATTCTACCTATTGAAATTATCATTAGACAGTTATCTAACATAGTCGATGTGTTACAGAAGCCATTTCAAACCAGTATTCATATAATTCTCAGTGGACGCACTTACCCCGTGGACGCACTTACCAGAACTCACCCTATATAGTTTTTATTTTAATGTTATTTCGAAAATCTAAAAACATATGGTATTGCTGACGGGACCAATTAATGCTCTTAATAATGCTTCATTAAAGAGGACTATTAAAGTCCAGCCGTTTGTTTCAACACAATTTTGTACACCCGATTGCAGCATACACGACTATTGTGTTAATGCAGATATTTTTTAAATTCTAATATAACGATTTTTTTGCTAGGTAAAATATAACAAGAAGCTCAAATATTTTTTTACATAGATTTTACTGAATAAATTCAGCTGCTATACTATTATATACTATTGCTGTACTATTTTTGGTAAGTCAAATAGGGTCAGCTTTTATAACATTGTTTACATAAATTTCTAAGTGATACTAACACGAGCTAAGCATAACCTGAGAGCGGAGAGTTGCGAAAAAAAGAAAAGGATGGACTTTTTGTTACTGTTATGATAAATGAGCTGAAGTGCATGTTAAAGATAAGGCAGCTGTAAAACCAATTTATTTTCTTGATTTTCCCTTAATTAAAATAAGTAACTTTTGCAAGCACTTGACATTCTCTGAATTTAAATATTCACGTAACAAGTGCGAATTATAGTTTTTTTTAGATGCAAGAGAAGTTTTTGAAGAACTATACTTCATATTATGGCACATAATAGTTCCTCACATTCGAAATGTATCAAAATTAAAAGATAAAGTTTAAAATTCCGATAATAAAGGGTAAATATAATAAAATAGGGTAAATAATAAAGGGTAAATATAATAAAATATAAAGGGTAATATAATAAAGGGGTCCGATAACAAAGGGCATAAAAATATTTCATTTGTGCAAAAAGATAGAGCATGAAATAAAAAAAAAACTTGTAAACTGGATAATTTCGCAAAGTAGAAAAGTGCTATTGACCATGCTGCTCTAATTGGAAGCAACCACTATCAAAGAGCACACACCTCTACCCCAAAGTATCATGTTCTCTTGCCGTTAATGAATCTACTCGATAACCTATTAATTAAATCTTCTCTCCCATGTAATAACATTGCCAATGAACAATCAAGTCAAAGTTGTCATAGCAACTACCCTAAAACAAAGGTATTTTCAATATCCACCACGCTTTTTCACTTCTTTTGGCTGTTTGATGTGATTAATTGCATCTCATAACAGAATGGGATCATTTATTACCGAAAATCACGAACTTTTATCAAATTAGTACGCATATTTTACACTGCACTTGATAATTTCTGAATCATTACTTTGTTCTTCGTATGATAGATTATTTTATTCATTTAGCGCGCTTCTCATTGTGTTACTGGAAGTGGTGATTGTTGAATAGAATTAGTCTTTTGATATAACTACCGATACTCATCTTTAATTATTCGAACAAATTATTTATTGCATACATAAATACATACTCACGCAAATACGTATATTGAAGTTTATTTTGTGCATCACACTTTTTCAGCCCTGAATTACTTTTTCAATTGATGCACTCGAAACAAGCTTTGCTTCACTGTACGAACATTCTCTCACACTCATACATATACGCTTCAAAAAATGAGTCACATGTTCAACACCCCTTAAAATATGAAAACCCATTAAAAGTATAAATTTGAACTTTTTTTACAAATCCAAAGTAGTAAAAACCAAAAAGCAACGTCTAGAAGGAGGCTTTATGCCTTTGAAACATGTGTGCCGATTTTTAAACTGGACTTATTTATGCTTTTAGACGTTGCTTTTCGGTTTTTACTCATTTGCGCACAAAGTGAACTATTTTCAATTCAAAGTAGTTTAGCATTTCAGCTGGACATAGAAAGAAGTTCAACGAACATCGAAGTTTATGATCACTGTATCTGCTTGAAAATTTATATCGCAATGAAACCCGTAGCGTTCAATTATAAAGTATTAAGTTATGTACCAATAATGAAGAGCTGAAACCTTAAAGTAAGAATAGAAAAATAATAAATGGAACCTACTGAATAATTACTATATGATGAAAAGCATTTGGCAAAAACAGAGAACAACATTCACGAGCGGTACTCTCATTTTCTTTGGAAGTGTATTTTTTAAATAAATGTATCTAAAAAGTGCTGACGTATAAACAAGATTAATTCTATGCATGACAAAAGCTTGCCTGTAATTTTACCCTCAATTTAATGTCCATGCTACTGCATAGGCATAATTTAAGAATGATTGGCCAACACTTGATCATGATTCTTAAAAGGTGGTGGATACTATACCTCAGAAATTGTATTTCAACACCTTTTATGGTTCGTAAGAAACATGCATTTATCAACTTAACAACTGAAATTGCTAAATGCGAAAACTTAGGTGTTGATCAGAGTCATGAAATATATGGGCAATCCTTGTACAGGAAAAAGCCTGTAAAATATCGTGAACCATAAGTCGTTTGGGAAACTTTAACCAATATCCACTCATGTAGTTCATTTATCTTCCGGTTCGCCACACCTATCTACAGATTACCATTTTCCATCCAATGCATACAAATTGTAACCTTGCACTAAACCGTTTTTGCTCCAGGGTTACAATTGTGAAATAACTGTAATAGATATACCGTGAGTGAAAAACGGATTAAAAGTTAATAATGAAAAGTGACACAAGTATCTAATTAACGAGTAACAAATGAAAAGAATCTTTGAAGTGTACATTCATTAGTTTGTGCAGTTTAAGTATTTAACTTAATCCAAGATAGAGCGCATATGACAAACAAGTCAGTAGTGGTGTTTTAATTAATAGTTTAATTAGAAGATACAATTAACATTATTGAATTGTCTTGTCTTGTTGTTTAAAATACTTTTAGTCAAGAAAATTGAACATTGACAGTTATCAAGTCCTTTTAAAGAGAAAATTATTAATGGTCGATATGTTGCTGTTGTTTTAGTATTCACTGAACTAGATTAGACTCATTAGAATCATTAGAATCTTTAGTCATTATTCCGATAATTTGTTGATTAGTGCAAATAATGTGTTATGTTTACAATTCTTCTTAATAAAACTTTGAGGTGGACATGAACGAGATGGTGTTTTTACTTTAAGTTCAAATTAATAAACGGTTGACAATCTTTTCATAAACCAATGATGTTAAATTAGCCTCTTTATCAACGATTTTTGCCATCAAATCAGAAAATTTTTGTTCCCGGATGGGATCTGTGAAAATCAGTTCATTTTGGAGAAAAGATCTAGAAATGGCATTTAAGCAATCAGTCAAATTGTCAAGTGTTTTGTTACATAAAAAGTGTTGTAGCAATCGGAAAAAATAGAAATCAGATGGCATAAAGTCGGGAGAATGAGATAAATATATAAGAAAACGTGTGTGTAATGTATTTGAAAATTTATACAGCTTCTCAATCGTTTTGCAATGAAAGTAACAAACATATGTCTTTGGGAATTAAAAATCACTGAAAAAAGGAGAAAATATTCATATACCGACATAACTTACCGATGCTTCTCACAAAGTCCAATAGAAAAATAACTTATTTTTTACTCAATTTGGATGAGTTTATGAAAAAACGTGTGCAGCTCATTGTTGTTTTTACAATGAAGATAACATACATGTGTTTCTGAGTTACACTTCACTGAAAAAGAGAAGAGTTATATAAGAAACAACGAAATTTTTTAATCAAGAATACATGATTATAACATGCAAAATTACATACCATAGAAAAGATGCAGTCGATCAATATTGACAAAATAAATTCATGTCCCATATTTAATGTCATTTAAAGTAAAACTTTACTATTTTTTTCTAATTCTTTCAACTTTAATTATGTTTTGGTGACATTGCCACTTTTTCTTAATGTGAGGAACGAGGAATTTATAAGATTAATCATTGACTACTGCGGGTATTTTTTTCAAAGTGGTAATGTTTCCAAAACAAAATTAAGGTTGAAAATATTAGATAAATTGTGAAATTTTACCTGAAATAAAATTAAATGTGTGGCATTGTTAACATGAATTAACTTAAACTCTAAAAATTCTAAATATACTTCATTTTTCATATTCATTTGAACGTAATTTTAAGCCTCGTTCAGTTTATTTTAGTGGCAATAGCTCAGTAAAATGGTCAATGATTTTTTTTTTTTTTCATAATCATAAAATTTAGGTTTCTGAACACCTGACAGCATTTACAGGTTTAACAGATTTCAAGTACTGAAGTGAAAACAGCAAGAAAAGGTAGAGACTGCCCTTTTTCAACATTACTGCTTCGATGAGAAGTTCTTGACGTATATCAGTGCACTGATTCATTCTAAAAACGTACCAGTAAAAGCAAACCTGGCTCATAAAATTATTAATGCTTTTCTTTCTTTTTTTTTTTTTTTGCTTTTTATAGTTGGGCCCGTTATATGATCGGTTATCTCATTACACTTTTTTCTTTTTTTTTGCTAAAGAAGAACTATTTCTGTTACTACTCAGCGGTCACAACTACCATTCAAGCCTCAAGTTATATTTTAACGTCCCTTTATCTTAAGATTTATTATTTCAATTAACTCTAGACAACTGTGACTACAGACACGAAAACCAAATTGACCTTTCTGCTTGCGTGACAATAACCAACGAATTAAACCTGTCGCGTACGTGTAATGTAGACATTTTGAAAGAAGTAAAGCATATTAACAGACAATACCCGCCCAATGACCTTCCATGGTCGTTAAGACAACTTCGCACGTTTTGTTTTCTTACATTTTAATTATAACCGAACTTGTTTAACTTATGGAGGGTTTTTTATACTAGAACAGTAGGGACATTAAAGTACTTATAAATCCATTAAGGGTCTATTTTTTTCCTAAATTATTGATTTTGCAAGCAATAAGATGGGTATTTGATAGGAGGTTTGTTCTTCGCAGAATAGAGAGCCATTAAAATGTTCCATTGTTCTTTCTTGTAAAACATATCTGGCATTTAATAATTTCAGGTGCTTAATGTAAACATTAAATTCACAAGTTTGTTTAATCAATCTCTGATATAAGAATATAATTGATATCAGTGATAAAAGCTAGAATATATTTTCTAAATACTCAATGCTTGAAGTTGATAGTGGTATTACAGTTAACTGTTTGTTATACTAAATTTGGATTGTTAAAATTAACAATGAAATAGTTTATAAATTAGTTCTGTTACTATAGGAATTGATAATTCATTCAAAGCACACTGATTTTTCTTTAATTATGGATGCTATAGTTTATGATTAATTAGTCATTAATCAATTAGTTGTAAATAATTTTCTCACAGTTCATTTACTAATTGAAAGAAGCAGAGGTAAATAAGCTGTCCAAACGTAAAGCGCACATTTTTTTCTTCGTTTCGAAAATAACAATTCATTGATAAGTACTAGAATATATTTGTTCCATGAAATATATGATGAGCTCACATTCTAACAGCAATTTCTCACCATTATAACCTGACCTCGGCTCATTATTGTCCAAGGGTGCCCGAATGGGAGATGGAGGGTCCTTGGTTCTGATTGTCCCATTGAAATTTTTATGGAACGCTTTTTGGGATATTTTCTTTTGGGAGGATTTTTAGTGGGTATGGGGGATGGATGAGCATCCCTGTGTTATCATTAATTCTGCATTCAATTATTAAAGCTACATAGAAAGAAATTATCCATTGGGAAACTGAAGACTAATGATATAACACCGGATATAAAGTAAGAAACTAAGCCGCCTATTCTAATATACATAACAGAAAAAGCAAAGCATCAACGTTTCATAAAGCAGAACCTTTTTTTGTATTGGAAATCCATTTCAAAAGAAAAAAAAACGAGCAAATGAAGTTAAGCTGTAAGGAATTCAAAATCCAAGATTATACTTAAGCAAGAAACATGATTATTACGTCTAATGGATCTTTTGATTATGTCCTCAGGACTTTTTGTCTAACAGTCTTTTGGTAATCGAATTTACATCTGTGACCTGTTGGTTTTTAACCACATCCCGAGACGAATCAGCACCTGAAGAGATGACACCCTATTTCACTTTCTACGTTCCTATTTTATCTTACTTAAACTGAACCGTCAATTTTCCAGGTCAACATTTACTAAACCACCGGTATAACCTTGACCTTGAAAACTTTCCATCCTTAGTTTCCTACGTTCGTCTCACCGAATTGCTCCTGTCATCTGCGTAGCAAAAATGATCCGTTAACCAGTATAATTAAACGATAGCGACATCCTAAGTTATTGCACATGACAAAAAGCCAAAAATGAACTACCATGTTACGAGCAAAACCTGTAATAATGATAGTATTCCCCAGAAAACGACAGGATTACAGAAGGTAGGGGCCGAGACAAATGCATGGCCAAGGCACACACACTATCCGATAGCGATCTGAAGACACCTGCAATAGAAATGCAAGAGGTGGCCTCTTGTAGTATATGCATATCGGAGCATCACCTAATGGATCATAATCTAAACGCTAATGGCACATCGCGCATTGAATCGATACAAGCTCATATCTTTCTCTCTGTTTGCTTTGCTGAAGGCGAGCCTTGGAGCCGGAAACCGGTTTTGATCCCGATTCAAGAAGGGTTCAAAGGCACCAAATCATTAATCTTGGCTGATATCAGCCGGTGGGGCTCAGATCTCAATTAGGAAGGACTTTTCTCACGATGGGTAAAAGCATTTGTTGCTAACCATTTGAAGATTTGTTTTTTCCAGAATATTCTCACCTAACAGCTTGGATGGTAAAAATATTTAACGAGAAAGTAACTAAAAATATTTGATTTAATGTATTTTCGCTGATTTTCAGCACAGGTTTTCTTCATTTTTCTTCTTTAGTTGTTAAGCTACTGACAATGTCCTTAAATTGCTTATTTATCATCTTTCAAGGGAGATGAAAGCAGAATAATGACTATATCAGCAATCTCTTGAGCCCCTCCTTTTCAGTAAATTACTTAGGTACGTGCCTTGTTTTCTCAAATTACTCAAATCATTGAACACATAATCAGTAAATTAAGTAAAATGAAGTCATTTCAACAATAAATTCATTTTAAGAATACAAATAACTAACAATTAGGCTTTTCATGCATTTTACAATGTAACTTGTGGAATGTACTCTCATTTTTTGTGAGTCCCAAAGCTCAAGTCTAGTTGATGTATTTCTCGATACAGTGAGAGTTATAGTCACGACATCCTGTTTGAATGAGAGTTTTTTCTGTCAATATTTTACAATTCAAAAATTTTAGAATGAATTAGAACATGCAATTTCAACTCATCGGATTTTTATTCTATTAGTCAAGCAAACAGTGTAAACAATAAATAACAAACCATAAACAAACACGAATGTAATAGATTTATAAAAAAATTATTGCCACTTAGCTGCGAAACAATAAAAACGAAAAACAAATAAATAATTCAACCTTTGCTTGTAATTTTAAACGTTAATTAGTCCTACTTGAAATTGATCAGATCATTTACAAATATTAAGATAGGAAGTGAAGTTTAAATTAATTGTATTTAAATATTGACCAAAATGCAATCTTTCAAGTTAAATTTCATATTAAATCGAATTTTTATATGCAAACGTATTATTCTATCAGTGTTTATTTGTGTGAAATGTAGGTGATTTTAAAGATGAAAATATATGCGCTGACAGATAAAAAAAATTAGAAATGTTAAAGAATATTATGTTAAAAGGTGAAGCAAGAATTATTTTTTAGATAGAGTGAACTCTTATTTTCTCTCTCTCTTCTCTCGTAAATGTAAGTTTTTGAATCAAATTCCTAGCTCTTCATAACTGTCTAGAAAGAAAAAAAAAACCTTAATCATGTACACGCTAATTGTCACTTGTTAAAGCACTACTGTTGATTACCATGCTCGAGATTTTCGAGAGATAATTTAACTTATTACTTCTTAATAGAAATAAATTTCCTAATAGATTATTATTTAAAGTAAAGGGGAAAATTCTCCTCCTTTGGAAAACCTCGATGCACTCCATGACACAAACGAATGAGTTCTGAAACTGTGACACACTGTCTTTTAACTGACATTCCATTAAGATTTAAATGTATTTTATATTTTATAAAACTAAACTATTAAAGATTGCTAAAATAAATTCACGGCATTTCTGCTTTTCCTGAAGAATTAAGTATTTCGAAGTATAGATGGCGCTGCCTATTCGAAATGGTCAGAAACAAAACATGAAATGTACAGCAAAATTTTTAAAAAGTATTTTTCCCCAATATCTACAATGTCCTCTATTTTGATTTTCTGAAGTTACGAAATTTTAAATACTTTGAATAGTTTTACTCGAAAAATATTCTCGTCTTCTCGATTGATGCTTTGCTGAATAAATAGGTAGGAATCATTAAAAAAAGAAGACATTTAAATTATTTTTAAAAACAAGTATTTTTAAAATACCCGAAGTTAATATTTTTAATTATGGTATTAATAAGCATGCTACGTGTGACTACATTATTTAAAACTTAAATTTATTTCTATGACATTCGTACAATTATGTTTCTCTCCTCATTATCTCTTATCTTCATTAATAATGGCAAAGCTTTCGTTGTAGTTACAACTTATAATTATCCATATTTTACTTTTAAAATTTCAAACTGAAATGAAAGGACATTTACTTTGAAATTTATCTTTTGAAAGTTTTCCTCCTAACTTTTAAAAAACGATCAGGAAAGGTTTTGGGTGATTTCAATGTACTCGTAAATAGTTCAATTCCGTTCGAAATAATTTTAGAAGTTAAGTTACGGAGAAGATATTTTCTTATTTTTATTTTTTTAATTGGAACTTTTAACTACGTAAACAAAAGATTCCAATCAGGAATTTAAACAAAATTAATATTTAATGTTTCATAAAAATCAGGACAGCTCTTACTTTCTAAGGGTTGAAACGCAGGAGTCTTATTGCATTCTGAACTTATTTTTAAATGAAAATAAAACCTGAAGTCCAATGTATAAAAATGTAAGTAAAAAGAAGTACACGAGTTTATCTCCCACTTAAATTAATCCCAGATTTGGAAAGTATTTTAAAGTACAGTAAAATTCACAACACCTGCCAAAAGTGTAGATACAAACATCTTATCGTTAAAATTCCTTTCCTTAAGGCTGAAAAAAGTACAGTAGCAGGACTCCTGTGAGCTCCCATGCAAATTAGACCCAAATGAAAGAGCACAATTAATCAAGTAAAAGTTATAAATATAAGTATCTCATCTCATCATTAAAATTATGATACTATTTTGTCGTAAAATACTCGTCACAATACTCGACAAAAGTTTAGATACAAACACTTTGCACCCAGATTGGGTGCAGAGGGACATTGGTATGTCCTAAGATTTGTTCTTGAAATTTAAATCTTCATTATCCGTTTTAAATTACACTTAAGACTCAAAGCATACGGACCAAAAATCATCAAATTATTCAAGCAAATAAGCACTAAAACGGCCTAAAGTATGACTTAAATATTTTTAAAAGATATGTAATTCTAATCTTTTTTTACTAAATAGAAAAAATTGTTTCACTTCTCTGACCTTCCACGAAGTGGATATCCATGGCGCGTTGAAATTTTCTTTCAATGAAATACAAAATATTTTCTTCTGCAAAAAAAGTCTAGAGCCTGGATATGACAGTAATGTAAACTAAAAAAAAGGGGGTTGGGCAGTTTTATAGATTTACATGCATCTAACGTCCATAAAAGAAGTAAAATTTTGTAACTGCGTATGCATTTATGTGGTCGTATAATGTATGTAACCCGGTATCTAACAGTAAACCTTTTTTCTGTCAAATTTATCTCGATCATTTTTTTAAATATGGATTTCACTGATTTTGGTAAGCAGAAATTTTAATTCTCAAGGTATCTTTCTCATTTTTCTTAAATGATATTCATTTTTGTATCTAAAATTGCATTCGTCTTTAAAGATTTACAAATAAAACAAAAACATGACTTAATAACAATACATATACTTCAGTTTTTTCCAAGTGATAGTTTGAATAAAAAAAAACTGAAAAAGAGAAAATTCTTTTACTACTATGACCTTACGCACACTACTAGTACAGATACAAGAATTGTATCATTAAAATTCCTTCATTTCGAAGTTGAAAACCAAAACATTCGCATGTATTGCGAATCGAAACAATGTTAAGGTGAAGAACAAATAATTTGGCAGCTGTTCCTTGCGTTTATTTTGGGATATGGAATGCAGGATCTCAATCTTTCGCGCCGTGGAATCTAAAGTGACAAACTACGCTATTGAGAAACTTTCCCCTGAAATATCTCAACACTTTTCTTGAAGTTTGCATAGACAAAACGCACGTTATCAGCTAAAGACCTTGGTAAAGTTATTTGCAGGGAACTTCGTTGAAACAGCTGCTGGCTCTTTTTCCATCCTTTTCGTTTTTTGAATATTTCTCCTTTTTGCGAAGAAATTTTCTATCTTTCTGAAGCATTCCAGAGTGAAGTGCCGATATCACTTATAGAACATAGAAAGTATAAATAAGCGCATAAGACAGTAGAACACAATTATTTACTAAAGCATTAACTATATTGTTAGCAGATAATACATTACATTGAATATTTACGTTTGAATGAAAGTTTCTATCAATTCGATCTTAAGAAAATAAAATTTACACTCACTGGGTAATTTAATGGTGTTTACGATCTTATAGAGTAATTAGTTCAAAAAATTAAAATGTATGGCAAAGGAAATAGTAAATAATGAGAAGAATAAAATACTGAAAAATATGGGCCAATAACTAAAGTATAAATGACACATATTTAAAGACTAGTGTGTTGATTACGTATTTTTTTTTCTTTTAGCAATTCCGTAATTTTCCCCTCTTGTGTCATTATTTATGATTGCTTCACATCGATCACATCTTCACATTGCAGTCATTCGATTGTTTCACATTTTAGGTTGTTTAAAAAAAATACCGATTTTTTTTCATATTTTCTTTATTTAATTATCCGATTACAAATAGATAGATAAACCCCTAATATAAGTTTGGGGGCCCGTCGCTATGTATTTTGCTGGGCCCTTTGTCAATCATAGACCATTGTATATAAAACCTTCATCATGGGTATTTTTGAACCCCTCGCCCTTTCGAGAACCTTATGATCTTGGGGTCCCTCGCAATTGTAACATTTGCAACGAGGTAAATCCGGAACTAAACCCCTAAAAACAATGAGGCAACTACGGTTACCTAAAGGCAACCAAGACATTTTAACGAACGGCACAGAGCGGAACAAATTAGCTACCACAGAATTCCCCTGTTTGAAACTACCCATTTCACTTCTTACAACCAAAATTCAGACGCCTTTCAAATAATGTCCTAGATTTCAAGGACAACAGGTCAAACAGTCTGCTCCACCCGAGCGGACGATAGAGTAATGACGGAAGAGACAGAAACAATTTTGCGAACAAGATTCAATAATCATTTCACGATCTTATCTGCAGAAACCTGAGAATGAAGGAAATTGTTAGTTGTTGGAGAAACTAGTGCCAATTAAAAATGATCTTATCACAGAGGAAAAGTTAGTCTTTATCATTATATTAGCTAGTTACGAGTTTTATCACCATCCTGTTTCATTTTATTTACTTTCATCTCCTTTAAAAAGCTTTTTCGCATGTTTCTCTGATTCTTATGAGATGAGTCTAAACAGCTGCTGTTTTATGTTACATTTAAACTACAAAATATTTTTTTTTTTTTTTTAAGATTTTATTTTATCAAATTTTCTTACAATTAGGGAAAATCTCAAATGTTTAAGCCTATTGATAATAAACTTCATTTCCATCTTCTTTCAGAGAGATTATTTCATGTCTTTTTACTTTATGAGAAGAGTTTAAACTACTGCTATTTTTTTAGTTAAAATGACGAAACATTCAAATGAATAAGACTTTTTTTGAAACTGTTCTCGTACAATTAAAGAAAAACCAATGTATTTCAAAATTACGCGCTCTATAAATCCAATATTTTCCTACTTCTGCTATGATATTTATTTAATTAACAAAGTAAAAACAATTGTTAGTTAATATTATTGTTTGCAAGTTAATTGCTCGCACTCAGCACAGACTATTTCATAATTAGTTTAGTCAAATCTTTATTGCAAAAAGGAAATTTCCCCAAAATACTTAAAGTAATGTTTTATATATATTTTAAACCATTTTGTTTTGTTTTTATAGCCTAATGATGACTGTCAGTTTTGCATGTTTCTTGAAAAAAAAAAAAGCTAGTAATAAATAAAATGAAACAAAATAATGTACCGCTCTGACATGTTCTCAATAAAGTATCTATAGTTCATAGAAACATATTTTTGTTATTAAAATTACATTTACTAAATAGCATTTTCGACTTACACCACATAAATTAAATATTAATGACTACAATCAGTGTTTAAATTAAATGGCTCTCGACTTTTTTTACCTCCTTTCAAAGTGAATATTATTAGAAATAAAAACTGTACAATGTACTGAACACATTTTTAATAAGGACAATGAAATTTATTGACTAAATTAAAACATCTCTCTTTAAAAGGCCTCATTTCATTTCATTTGTTCCTTCAAAAATGATTTTTTTATTTCCAAGTTTCCAGTTACTCAAAAAATAAAATCAGAATATGCGTAAATAATACTATGAATATTTATTCTGAAATCCGTAAATAGTAGTTGCATATCATCGCGGAATAACACATCTAATAAACTGCAAATTTGACAAAAAAAAGTCTTATATTTTTGTTGAATATTTTTGCTCAAAAGAAGCAACTAAGCAAAATTTAAAGATGAAGTTGAATAATCTTTAAATTGAGGTTTCACATTCTTCAAAATTAATTTGTTGAGTTTTCCTTCTGAATAACTGAAACCCTCTCTGAATGAGTTACTATAAGCAGAAATAATGAAACTAATTGATTATTTTTTGCTAATTTAAATTTAAAAAGACATTTACTATTTATTATTTTCTACTTCATGATCACTATCCAATCAACTTTAAGTGAACAAATAAAGGTAAACAAACAAGAAAAAAAATGTTTATTTTTGTGGACTATTTTTGCTCGAACGGAGACAAATATATATTGCTTCGAGTAGGGATGCACCGATAAACAAATTGGCCGATTACCGATTACCGATTAATCGGCTGTTGATAATCGGCCGATTAATCGGCTGGGCCGATTAATGATAATTTTGATTGTTTCCTACTACCAATTTTACCATCACTGATTTTTCTCTCTTATACAATTCCAAGTTTAGAAATAGTAAGTAATTTATTTCTGAGAGAAGATTTTTTTTTTTCCATTTTCCTAGCTTTCACAAAATATTTATCAAATTTCTTAGAACCAATTTTCATATTATTGTCAATAATATTATTAACACATTGTTAGTTATGTTAATTGGACATATAAATTCAAAAAAAAGGGGGAAAGGGGAGTACTTTCAATCCATATTTTCTAATAATTAGTAACAATTTAATTCAATATTTTATTCCTTGAAAATTGGAGGGTATCTAAAAGCACTGTGCTAAGGAGAAAACTATCGCCACATGAAAAATGTGTAACAACATTGTCTATGTGTTTGTATATCTATTCAAAGTAGGAGACTTAATTAAAAAGAAAACTTTATATCAACTGTCAGGATTATTATTACTGTTAATAAAATTATTCATCACAGTTTCTTAGTGAAGGTATACTTTAAAGAATAATATTTGAAGAATATATTTTTTGCCGATTAATCGGCCCGATTTTGCCGATTATTAATGATCGGTAAAGTGGCCGATTATGGCCGATTAATCGGTGCATCCCTAGCTTCGAGATTAGAGAGATAAAGATTTAGAACTGGTAGTTAAATTAAGTCTTGACATTTCTGTTGAATTTTATTTGAAACAGTATAAAAAAGACTGAAACCCTCGCTGACTGCGTTTCTATAATCAGAAATAATTAAGCGTATTGATTATTTTTTGCTAAGTTAGTGTTAAAATCCCATTTATTATTTATTATTTTCAACTTTATGGACATTACCCGATAAAATGGAAGTGAACAAATAAAAGTAACGTATTGCATTCTATTGGAAGCAGATTTTGATTCAGCCACTGCGAGAAGTGTAGAAAGTTAAACAATGACTTATAAAAAGCAAACATTGGTTGCTTAGCAAAACCAACAACAATACGTGACTGTTCAGCGCGGGAAAAAGATTTATGGGTTTACTGAAAGACGTAGCTAACGCCGAAATGGAATGCGACTGTCGAAATTTGTCAGCAGAGGCAAGAAATTCAAGGTATTTTTAGGATTAGTTCCAAAGGAAAAAAGAACAACTTTCAGCGAGAATGGAACGGCTATTGACCGAGTATGACCTGTCCTATAAGCTTCGTATTTGAACAGTGTCATGGAAATGTGAAAACAAGATCGATATTTCTATTGTTTGGAAACGCTCGAATTTTGTTGGAAAGAGTTTCCTTCATTCTCTGTGTGTTTCTAGAATTCAAGTCAATACCTTTTAGAGATTTTGTATCTCTGTATTCTATCTATACCCTGCAAAAAATAAACCGTTGTTTTTTACAGTGAAGTACTTGCAGCAGATGTTCCAGTTTAAAACTGTAAAACTCACAGTAATAAACTGTAAAATTTGCAATTTTACAGTTTTTTACTGTGCATTTTCGTTTTTAACTGGAACCTCGGCGGCTTGTATTATACTGTAAAAACAGCAGTTTATTTTTTTGCAGTATAGGGTCATTCCATAGAAATGTCAACCTCAGCCGAAGAAAAAAAAATACCGAAGTAAAAAAAGTTTCAAAAAATAAGTAAATAAATAAAAATCATACAGCATAAGAAGTTTAAAAAAATTGAAAAAGTATTGTAATTATCACGGAAATTAGCCATAATAAATAGTTTGTAGTGTGTTTACTGCTTGCTATTCGATGGTTATGTTAGTCACATTACGTTAGTCACACTCCATCTTGAGTAAAAGTGACACTTAAGACTAAAAAAATAAGATTTAATAAATGTGCTTTATGTTTTTAAGAGGCAACTTTACACATTTTTCAGATACATCATTCAATTTTTAACACTTGCTTAACTTTGAGAAATATTTGCCGCACAACATGAGTATTCATTTTCAGGGTTGCAAAAATGTTGCGTTAATCACGCTGCTATTTTGGTTGAAAAAATACCTACTGTTAGTAATTTTGTCTTAAATTCTTACCAGAAATGATACATAGATACCATGTATATCGTAAATCCACCAGCATAACTAAAAAATATTTTTTATCCTTTAAGTTACAAGTAAAAACGGTTACAAAATCAGCTCTGAATGTTACGTAAGTCACTATGGAATGATCCTATAGTGAAAAGTAAGTATGAAATAAGTACCTTTGTGTACAAAAAGAAAGCATATAATATAAGGTTGAAAAGAACAAATGCGCAGTTGTACTGCAGACAAGTGTTGCGGCATTACAAGAAACCTTTTCGAATGCAAAAATGTGAGACGGATGAACAGACATCCGACAAAAGATCATCTGAATCATCAGATTTTTGAAAGCCTTTTGTTGGATGTCTTTGCATCCATATGTTCACATTTTTGCATTGAAAAAGAAGTTCCTTGTAATGCCGAAACAGTGACTGCAGTAAACACCTGCGCATTTGTGCGTTTCAACGCGCTTTTAAAAGTGAGTAAGTTTCATGGAATTTTTGATATTAACAAGCATTTTTAATGAATAATACTGGGTCGATAATTATTACTGATTCAAGTATCAAATATAATGGAAACTTGAAACAAAAAGATTGTAAGTTATGGACTTCCCGTTTCAGTTTAATTTTAAGTCAAATACATGCATACAATTTGACCGTAAGTCAAAGTCAACAATTATGAAAAATAACTTATAAAGTAAGCACGGAAAAAATAGCATCCCTTTTTTGAATAATAGGGGGGGGGGGCGAACAGAATTACTTAAAAGTAGAGCAAGAACAAAATTTAACTATTACTATCTCGAAATTATAACTAAGTATTAGACTGAAAAATAAAGGATTATGGGGCAATGTGAAATAGTTAAGATAAGCTACCGGACTCAAAATGAACAAATTGGATATCTGTTTTGAAAATTACAATCCATATAACAGTAAACTTGATTTGACCCGGAGCCAACAACGTCTCCAAGACAGTATTAAGCTAAGTTCTATCTTCGATTTTTCATAAAATACATACCAAAAACACCACCACTGTCCTCTTTCCTAGCCGTCAACATATCTCCGGCTGGCTACACCCTAACACCTTCTGTTGCCATTGCTTGTTCAAAAGTCATTCCATGTTACCCGGCGAACGGCTCGAGCCTCTGTTCCGCCAGCACCCTGCGATCCTTACAATAACGAAAAACATTGCGTCTATAACGAAATTAGCTCTGACGCATTATTTTGTATTTTCGGCAGTGAATTTGTACATCTGAGAAAAATGGCAATTTTTTACTTCGCCGATGTTTTGTACAGAATTGCTACTTGGGGGCCACGTTGGCGTAGTATACTCCTCGTAAGCAAGTGGTCACGGGTTCGAGTCCCGCCTTGCGCATGGATGTTATTTCATTCTCTCTGTGCCGTAAATCTGTCCTGTGTTTGTCAGGAGGTAAAGCGCATAGTACGCAGTCCTCATGTATGTTGAAGCTGATGGCTTCCAGAGTAAAAAATTGCTACTTCGGACCAAGTGAAAAATAAAAAAGTTTGAACGAAATATTTTTTACCAATATTTTTGGTGAAATGAATCAATAAAAAAGCAAATCAATGAAAAAATGGAACCATTGGTAATTAAATTAAGTAGTTAATTATTGTGTAAAAAAATTGAGGAAAAATAAACAAAATGATCTACTTAACTTGCCCCGAGTGTACTTGACAAATTGTTTTAAACATTTAAATCACATTATACCTAATATAAACTAAAAAAATATTCCACAGTCGGACAGCAGTAGAACTTAATCAATGTTTACAATGTTAATTACAAAAACTTAAACATTTTATTATAGCAAAAATTATTTTTGATTAATCGCAAAATATAACAATATTTGTAGCAAATTTTGAAAGTGAGTTGTATAAATACCTACCTAAATGTTTAGAACAACTTATCAACTTATTTTTTTAACTGGAATTATCCACATGTTTTAGAACATAATCGAAATGTTGTTAAATAGGTTGCTTTGCAAACTGACTTTACCCTATTTTGCAAATTGACTGTACCCTGAACCAAGCCATTTGAATTTCTCCCAATTTTCCCTAGTTCTGAATGTTCTTGAATTCCTTTTCGCTTAACGATTTTTATTGTTTCCTTAGAAAATAAAAAGATTGTTTGTTTGTTTCAAACGGGGCTACGTTTAGCTTCTTGCCATTTGTAGATCTAGTTTATTCCTCGAGACCGGCACTCATTCTTTCATGCGGCACCATCATCGGTGAAAGGCCATTGCCACCGAAATTTTGACGCGCAGTATCCTCACTAGATGGAGACACCTGAGATATTTTTGATACGAAACGGCACTAGGAATTTAATTTTGCCTAGAGATACTTTTTGCCAAACTAGTATTCGAGAGATCTTTTTCATGCCACATAATCATACGACATGGACACTGTCGATTTTCTGCAACATGAAAATCCACCGACTGGCACCTAGTTTGATCCAGCTCCTTTGGGCGTGAGAGGCCATAGCGTCTTAACCACTACACCACTATGTCAGCGTAAAATAAAAAGTAAAACTTGTGTACAATTATTTTGCGAACAGCAAAATTTTAGGGATTTCCAAGTTTTCACTTCCGACATGCTGCGAAGAATAGATCTCTGTCTAGTTTGTAGATGTTTAAAATCAATTATGCCTGCAATGTCAACAGGCTGAACTCCAATACTTCTCTCTAATGATGGGTCACGAAACGCTTTTTTGGTGCAGATTCTTCTTGTAAAAAGCACAAATAACATATTATAATTCTAAGAAATGCCATTTACTTCTTTTGATCGAAAATAAAAAAGTAATGTGGTACCGTGTAAACATTTCTTATAAATATCAAACAATTTTGAAATCACAACAAGTATAGCGAGGAAATGAAAACAGAAATTTAATATGTAGTGAACTTAAATATATTATTACCAAATGTATGATATTCTACATACTTCCATCCTCTGGTGTGTATCTTTTGATTTATGAGCAATCTTTCGTATCCCACCCATAACCTTCAATTCAAAATTTACGCCAAGCGGATATGGTTTTGACTTGTTAAGTTATTTCAACAATCAAGAAAGATTGATTCAATTTTAACAAGCCTAAGTACAATTCACAACTTCTCAAAAAATAGTTATGTACTATATAGTTACAGTAAAGTTGAAAAGGAACAATATTTGATGAAGATGAATCGAAATTTGCTTTCGTTTTTTTTTTTTTCAAATCTCTAAAACTTTGCTTTAACCTTTGAGGTACGGTGGCTTCGTTTAAGGTCACCATTTTCTTTCTTTCTCTTTTTCAGTGAATTGTTGCAGGCACTGTGTCAGTTGACGAGAAAAATAGTTTTCTTCAGACAAAGTCACCGGGATTTAAAGGGTTCATAACAGTGGCGTACATAGCGCCCCCGCAACCCCCGCGGCGCGGGGGGGCGCAAGAGGTTTGGGGGCGCCCGATCCAGAAAAATAGCACTAAAGGTTACACGGGGAAAATATTTTTTACATCTTAATAGGGGGTGGGGGGCGCACTTACAAATCTTGCTGGGGGGCGCACCTTAGTCTATGTACGCTACTGGTTCATAATATAAGCTTCATATAAGAAGCAAAACGATTCTCTTTGTACATGAATATTAAAGAAGAAGGAGAAAACATATTAAGAGCACAGATTTACAGAATTAATACGTGCTTGCTTTTTCGACGTGCAAAGAGCCCTTTTGCAAAAAAGCCATCTAGACTCTAGAGCAATTTAGAACCTAGTGTTAGATACAAAAGAGCGGCGACAACAGCCATCGCCCTCTCTTGTATACGACCCTGCTTGTATCGTAATATTTAATAAAAAAATAAATGGAGCTTGGTGGTTCATAAATGTGTTTCAATATTTTATTTAAACTACGAATTGACAAAAATAGAAGTGGGAAAAATTGAATTGAAAACACTAGTTTAACACAAGGACTAATAGAGAAGTGGAAGGAGTTAAACATTCGTTTGAATTATTGAATGATTCGAAGTCAAATTTAAAGGGAAATTAAAAGCTTTTATAAATCAAGAATTGCAGCCGAGTAACACAGTGCCTAGTAATTTGTCCCCATACGACGTTTCAGATCAAAGTGCAAATAAGCAATCTTCTTGATAGCAAAAAAATAGTAATTTTGCTTAGAGGGAAGAATAATAATGTTTTTGCGCTCCACAACTCTTTTATTCTCCGATCTTTCACCAGGGACAATAATTTCCTTTTTAATAGCCACCTTCTAAAACATTTCGTATCATATTACAAAAAAAGAATCCATCATGAATTAACTTATTAACCTCTTCCCCTCGTCAACTGCGTTATGCAAATCCCAAAATCTCATCATCCATAATGCATTATAAACCTCTCATTTCAATGCAAATTCGATTTGCAAAAAGTTATTCGTCTTCAGGCACTCAACGTAATGACTTTAACCAAAACATGTCTCATTATTTCCCTGAAAGTGAATGGGACAAGATAAAAATGATCCATATTAAAGATTCTGTTCACACTTTCTATAATAGTAAGGAAACCCCCTGTAATTTACTTAAATAACACGTTTCTTGCACGCCATTTTCTTTTCTTGCCGCTTACCGAGTCAAATCGCCCGAAGACTCACTCAAGATTCATTGAAAATCAGATATTGGACGTGGTGATAAAGATGGTACAGGAATAATAACATAGACGTTGGAATATTTTGACCCACGATAATTCTGAACATTGGATTTGGATCAATCTTTTTGACACGTCCTAAACATATACTTCACCTACATACGTACTAATTTCTGAATCTTGCGATTGTCGGGTGATGAAGGTACACAGGGTAAAAAAAATATTTTGGTACAGCTTAATGTTCTGTTTTCGAGCCTCTGTTTTTGAAAGCCTCATGAATAAAACTTAAAAAAAAGTAGAAGGAGGAAAAGGGGGGTACACAGCATTTACTTATTTAAAAAAATCGTCACAGGGGGGGGGGTATACAATGCAATCGTACGGTTGACACTAATAAGTAAAAATAAATATATGAATGTTATAGAATGTTGTAAAAGACTAAAGAAGGTTTAAAACGGAAGCAAAGCAAGGCTTAGTATTTTAACGGCGAAATTGATTCTCTTGTTTACATTTCGGATCACAAGACTCACCCAAAATGTTTATTTATTAACTATGGACTGTAAAAAAAAAGTTGTTTTTACAGTATAATACAGCTAATTTTACAGACATTTTACGGTAATAAACTGCGAAGTTCCTAATTTTGCAGTAGTAAAATGTAAAATTGCTAGTTTACAGCAATAAACTGCAAAATTGCTAGTTTTACATTTTTTTACTGTGCATTTTACATTTTTAAACTGGAACCTCTGCTGTGCTAGAATCATACTGTTGTTTTTACAGTACAATACAGCTAACTTCATGGTAATAAACTGTAAAGTTGTTGATTTTACAGAAATAAACTGCAAAATAGCTTGTCTTACAGTTATTACTGTGATTTTAGTTTTAAACTGGAACCTCGGCTACCAGTGTTATACTGCAAAAACAACACTTTATTTTTTGCAGTGTGGTAGCTTAATTGATGTTTCTTTTAGAAGAATTATGTCCCAAAATTGTCGAAGACAAAATGGATTAACGGAGGAAACAACGATTATTAATCTAAACGGCGTAGAGAAGTGCTTCTTTTTAATACTAATTTTCGGTTCGTTTAGGATTATAAATTGTATTCTCACTGTTTTTATTCATTTGCTAAAGAGATTTCCTAAAGAGAATCTTTAAATAAACAATTAGTCATATGGAAATATAAATATAATGTAGATATAGCATAAAGCAAGTATAGTGGTGTAAGGCATAACTCACCGTGATTTTTAACTATCAAGGTTCGAAATGAGGGTGTGCTGTATTACGTGTTTCAGCTTCATAATGTTCTACGGACAACAGTTGAAATATACTCACGTGACGTAGCACCACCTGATTCCTTTTTGTCCCGAATGTTACATCACTTTTCATGGAACGAAAAGCTTAAAAGTTTGTCTCTGATCAAAAACGGCATCTTCAGATATTTTTCTCCTTCACCAAGCGATTTTTCTTTCTTTTCCAAGATAGAAACTTAACACAATAAAATAAGAGTAAAATTACTGTTGCTAGTTGCAGAGTTAGAGGAAACCACTTTCTAAAACTTGCTCCATTTTCAAAAAAATGAGAGTTTGAATGCAAACACATTGAATGTGACAAAAAATTGGATATCATTGTACATCTATGTGTCAGATGTCTTTTCATCTATTATTTTATGGTTTTGCACTAAAAGAGCTCTTTGCAATCACAAATCAGTTGTCTGCATGTTTATTGACATTAGTGCAAAAAAAATTTTGTTACGTACTAATACCAATCAAATAAGATTTTAATTGTGCATACAAAGATTAAAATTTTAAATTCACTATATATATATTTTTTATTAGTAAAATTCAATTACTTTTATCTTTACCCAATAGTCAATGGCATTTTACGCTCAGAATATCTTGATTTTGCTGACACTAATGCCTTTGTCATACACGAGGCTCGCTCTCTTTCTGATGGAAGAGCAATAACTGATCCAAGGTTATATCGGATAGAGCTCCTTCAAAAGTTTCAAAATACGAAAGAAATTAATAATAATACTTGCAAAGAAAAACTGAATACAGCAAACTTAGTATAGTAGATTACAAAATGATTTTCAGTAACTGCTGCCTTTTCATTACAGACCAAAAGCTGGAATTTGCTAAAACTCTGTTTATTTGAATTTTATCAGGGGAAAAGAAAAAAAATCGAAATTACTTTTAGTTTTTCATGATGTCTAACCGATGCTGGATGCGCAGAATGCCTCATTTAATGGATTCGAGTTACTAAAATAACACAGAAAACCAAGGTAAAACGAAAGATAAAAGCATTTCAAAATACCAAGGCTTTACCGTTAAAAGACTTGGAACACTTATATCCTGCCAGCAGTCAAAGGCTGCTATGATGACACGTTGATCAAATTCAATTAACACGGTTACTGAAATCTTTCATTTATTTTGGACATATCTTCGTCTCATTGAACATGAAAGCAACTTCAGAAGTATCTTAAAAATAAAGAAATAAAACGAATTTAAACTTGAGAAAAACTTCTCTGGATATCAAAAAATATTTTTACAAATTCATAGTATAAAAAGCATCGCTATAAAAAAAAAACTTCTTTCGCCATTTCATTGTAGAAACCTCCTTCGCGCCAATAAAAGCGTTTTCTCGCCAAAAAAAACTTCTAGCTTGCAGGTTTGATAGCGGCTTCCTTTGAATAGGTCCATAACACGCAAATTCAATGCTATTCATTCCTTTCAACGAAGTTAAAAAAAAGTAGCATAAATAATAAGAAGGGTAATAAAACACATTTTAAAAGTCATTAGTGCGATTGATGATCAAATAGATAACAATGCCTTTTAAGGTTTCGTCCATTGGTAAAAGGGCTTCAGAAGACTTTCCTTTAAGAGCACAATAAACTATAAGCAGTAGATTTTTTTAAACTATTTGTTAAAGCAGGTTGAATGTTGATTACAAACAATAAGATTTTCTATCAAATAAAAATGCACAGGTGTGTATGTAAGGTTGAAATAATTAAGAAAATGCATAACATTCTCAGATTTCTCTAGGTTGTAAATGTTAACCAAAAAAGAAGTTTGCTTAAAGGGCAGTAAACTTGAGAGAATAAACTATAAATTATTTTATTACGTTTAGCGTATTTTAGCAAATTAACTTGAAACTTGAACTCAAACAATTATGTTTTTCTTCTGTGAAATGATGAATAATAGTTCTGTGTTATGCATACTGAAAATAAGAAGAATTATTATTACTATTACTCTTATCATTTAAAAAAAAGAACGATATTTTGAAGAATATTTTAATCTTTTCAATCTTTTGAATAATTTAAATGAATATTATTTATTTATTAAAAAACTTAAATCATTGTTATTAAGTACGTTTATAGTCCAGATTTTTTTTTTTTTTTTTTCTGAATCAGATTTCAGTTTTTCAGGTGAGCAGCAAAATTTTTAAAGGGCATTTTACATCGATGAAAATAAGATTTTAAAAAAATTATCTTCCTTTCCAACAGGTTGAATCGCTCATTTAATAAACGAACAAAATAATGCATTTCATATAAAAAAAATAATCGCAATTATTTAGCCTTGTGAAGACGAAGAAAGACAGTTTGTTTTCTATATATTTGTTCGTGAAAATCTAGAATTTTAATTAATTCCAATGCCCGTTTCTCTACACTGTAAAAAAATGGATGTTGTTGTTACAGTATTATGCAGTAATTTTCCAGTAAAAAACTGTAAAAATTGCTGTAATAAACTTTAAAATTACTAATTTTACACTACTGTAACTGTAATAAACTGTAAAATACTTTACTGTGAGAAACTGTAAAATTGCTATTTTTTCAGTTTATTACTGTGAATTTTACAGTTTTAAACGAGAATATCTGCTGCCAGTATTCCACTGTTGTTTTTACAGTATTAAACAACTAATTTTGGGGTAATAAACTTTAAAATGGCTGCTTTAAAGTTATTAATTGCAATATTACTGCTTTACAGTAATAAACTGTAAAATTGCTAATTTTACAGTTTATTACTGTGCATTTTACAGTTTCAAACTGGAACCTTTGCTGCCAGTATTATACTGTAAAAACAACGGTTTGTTTTTTGCAGTGTAGGTCTTCGACAATGAAAACTTTGTTCAAAGTAGTAACACAACACAACAACATTCAGTCTACGTATGAAGTTTCAACCCTCTCCAACATACCGCTTTTTGAGTCGGTGCAAGATCCGTACGAACATACGTTTGACAATTCATATGCTACGAGAAAACTCCTGATGCCAAACTCGACAGTGGTCAAAATGGATATATCTGCTGCCCATACGTTTGTAGGTACACACGCAGGGAGGGACGGGCCAAAAAACTACACTGTTACAAAATTTCCTGAAATTTTATGGTAAAAGTTACTGGCATCCATGCTGCCAATAACTTTTATCGTAACATATTTTTTACTGTAAAAGTTTACGGAAGTGAAAACGAGAATTAAAAAGCGCGAGATACGAACGACAAGGATCGAACACAGGACCCAATTTTTACCCACTGCTTTACTATCCACGGTACCAAATGAGACACATCAGGAGAAATTAGAATCATCTGCATAGCACAGTAAGTCACGTGGTGAGCAATTAGCGCTGCAATCGCA
This sequence comes from Uloborus plumipes, assembly GCA_038373865.1. Classification (NCBI taxonomy): domain Eukaryota; kingdom Metazoa; phylum Arthropoda; class Arachnida; order Araneae; family Uloboridae; genus Uloborus; species Uloborus plumipes. The sequence goes on along the minus strand of JAXGGA010002069.1, from coordinate 44,784 downwards.
ATTATTTTATCGGTACAATTTACTGTAAAAAATTCTGTACTATAAACGCTACATTTTACAGTAACATTTACCATAAAAGCTTCCTGAATTAACAGTGTACTTGGTATTCGTTCAAAGATGAATAAAATGGAAATTTAGGTCGAAATATTAGCGTACGTTTTTAAGCGAATACATTACTTCCTATACTTCGTACAAGGAATTAAAATTACTTAATTAATTCTTGCTTCAACGTACAACTCAAATTTTAGACAATTTAAGAGTCGCATAAAATCAAGACTAGTTAGTTATATCCATTTCTCATTTCTCAAACTCCATAAAGGGATTGAATGAATTCTCAAAACCCAAGAAGATCTGAAAAATTTTTACTTAAAATCCTTTCTTTGTATTCACTTTTTGTTGAGATATAGTGGTTTTTGATCAATTGCCTTTAACTCATTCGTAAAGGGGATTTTAAAAGCATATAGTTTTTAAATAAAATCATTTTTCGTAAAAAATGGACTTCACGGGCTTTGATCCTAAACGACACATATGAGATATATCTTCCTCAGCAAACAAGATATTCATGGCACACTTGGAAAACTGAAGCTCCCTTGGCTTAAAAATAATATTTGTCGTCAAATTGCATTTACCAATATACCAGCAGGTGTTAGTATGAGAAGCGACTGTTTCCTAAAACGAAATCAATTTTCAGTTAGCTTTGGTAACAGCTGCAAAACACCTTTGAGTATTCATTGCGGAGTTTTCCAACTAGCACTTAAAGCGATCAGAGTCGGAAACTTATTTCTTTTCAGCTGATGAAAGCTTAATAGGAAATAGATTAGGAATATAGAGAAAAAGTAATTTAATGTTGTATTATTAAATTTCGATTTAAGAAAAACAAACGTGTCCAAACTTGCTATGAAAAAGTAGTTTAAGGCTGTTTTTAGCTTTGAATAAGGTAATTGAAAATAAATTGGTTGTCACATTTGTGTGATGAAAAATTGGCTATTTTGAGGCAGCAAATACGATTTTAAAGCAGTTTTTAATTTTTTTAATACTTTTTGAGAAAATTGTCATTTAAATGTGAATGCGCTTTAAAATCTCATTAACTTTAAGGCAACAATTTGATATACAGCGTATTTTACTTGCAATACAAACGATAATGTAAAATTTATGTTTTTTTTTTTTTTTTTGACTGCGATCAAAAACAAATAAGGAAATAAAATTAAAGCAAAAAAGAAAGAAAGTGCATAGTCATAGTGCTCTTCCTTCTTGGGAACAGGACCGTCATTTCGAATTTTTCCGGGGTGGGGGGCAAAGGGGGGGGAGACACAATAGAAATTTACAAAAAAAATGGCAAAAACCAAGCCTACTAATAAAAGTAAATACATTGATTTCCCAAAGTCAGGTGGAGGCAATGTACCCCCGCCCCCCACCTGAAATCTCAAAATGAAGGGCCTGCTTGGGAAAATAAATATCGGTGATAAAATAAATATTGATGATAAGTTTTTAATAAATATCGATGCAAATAAAGTATTCATAACTAGCCAATTCAAGTACGATTTTAAAAAAGTAGATGTACAGTTATAAGATATCACTGTTCACACAGAGACAGCCGAAAAACTCATTAATCAAAAATTGAATAAATAAACAGACAAATGGAAACCTTGCACAAATGGTTGCATAAATCTAAAACTGAATATATATGTCAATTACTTTACAGATTTATGAAACGAACAGAACATAGATTCACTCCAATTCAATTTTAGGATCAACATTTTCAACACTTAAAGATCCATGAAATTTATGTCTCTCTTCCAAAATTTATTTTATTAATTATCGATTACAGATTCCTGTTAAAGTATTTTTCCATGTTGTTGTTGCAAAAGAATAAAAAAAAATCAGTTATTGTCTAAAATACGTACTTTTATTAAAAACTGAAATTATTTTGTATATTACATCAATAAGATTACACCTTCAAGGAGTTAACAGAACAGCGTTATTTAATAAATAAAATACTTAAGTTTTTATTGAAAAATAATTCAAAACATTTGTATTTATCTCGAAATAATATTATCAAACAACTGAACTCTTATGACTCATAGCATGACTCATAATAAACGTGATTCATAAGCTTCTGATGCGCAAACAGTGCTTCCGTGTTATCTGAAAATACACAGAGATTCTGATGTTATGAATATCTTATCTCATACTCTTTATCTAATTTCTTCTTCATGCCTTCTCCAAAGAGTAATTTCGGAATTTTCTTTTTGAAGTTCATTAAACAAACAGATGTCCCTTTCGCTTTTCAAGCAGTATATAGCACTTGTCTGGAGACGAAAAAAAAAAAAGGAAAGAGACCCATCCTCAAAATCTCAGGGAATTTTCGTGCCATTTGACAATATGACTTTGTGGATAATATTCCGATTAAACTTTTCGTTAAATTGGATGAACCTTTCATCAAACTCATTGAAATTTCGTGAAATTCGAGTCTGAATTTTTGACTCAATGAGTAAAGAACCGTCGTGCATGGCGAAATTTGTCTCAAGGTTGAATTCTAGAAAGTGAGCGATGTAGAGTGCAAGACATCCGAAAACTGCATTTTATTTTATTTTTATTTTAACCAGTGATACCTTCCGTACCTGCCATTTCTAGTTTAACCGGTTAAATGGTACCAATGGAAGTTTAAAGAAAAAGTTACTAAACGCTGCATAACCAAGGCTTAAATTAGCAAATGCGAATAATTATATTAACGAAAAAAAAATGATGAAATGGAAAAAAGGTAAAAAGGACAGGTCAAAGAGCTGTTGATAATCCCCGTCATAGGGGATGAGAAAGGATCCCTTGTGCTACAAAACAATTTGTGTCGGATTATTTTTCACCGTCTGTTTCTGCTGACCCTTTTTTCTTTTTAGCAGTCACTATTATTTTTCCACGCTTCTTCTGCAATAGTTAGATTAATCATCAGCAGGCCCATCGTTAAGAACTGCTTAGCGTGGAAAATCCTGTCGGCTAATTGATTCCACTTGACAAATTATCCCCATCTAGGAACATTTCTTCAGCATCCTGCTCCCAAATGCTGATCTTTCTTTAAACCCTTCAACAGTTCAGAGTAGACAGCGTAAATTGATTTTTATGCAAAATATTAATTGTTTACCATAAGAAAAATGAAACTGAAATCAAAAAACATATTTTGATTTCATGTGCATTGAAAGTTGCATGAGATGTGTTGTTAAGTAAATTATGCATTTCAATTTTTTTTTATTATTATCATCATTACAGATTTTGGACTGGCTCACGTACCTCTTGTGATGAATGTGATGAACCCATGAACTTAAGATTTGTCCGGAAAGCAATCTCACCTGGAAACGACATGACAACGTAATTCTGAAAAAAATATAGCTATGGAAAGAGCATTATAAAACACTTTTCTAGACGAAAAAATTAGTTGCCCTCATGACCCTGTTATCAAAATTTGAAGTCTTAATGCCTGTCGAAAGTTTTGAGAAAAGTAGTCCAAAAAAGCGAGTTTCAGTGAATTATGGCACATTTCTTTCACGTGATTTTCAGATAGATGTTCTGATCATGCGGACGGGGAAATTTGCGTGATTCATTTCTCACCAAGTCTTTAAATTTCGAGTTTTTTTTTAAATTTCTTAAAACTTTATGATTTTATACATCTATAACGGGCAGAAGTAGCAAATAAGTTTTGTACCAGAAACCTGTCTCAAGCTCTTTCGATTACTAGGTATTTAGATTTTTTTTTTATTATTATACTATTCGAGTGGTTCCCTGGTCAGTAAATTGGCAACCAGATAATTATTTTTTCAATCACTAAAATACTTACAAAAGTCTCAAATCAGTCTCCTACTGCCTTGGTATGTCGCTTCCAGTGAGATTTCTGGCCCTTAAAGGAGCCATACTTGGCCTTTTCCGGGAGGTCCTACAGACCTGTGGTTCAAATCCCTTTGCTTTGTCAAATGTCTCCAAATGATCAAAATGACGCTTTTCATGGTTAGTTTTCAAGTAGGGAAATAGGAATTAGTTAAGCGTCACTTCAGGACTGTACTATGTATAAGTTAATCATAGCTTCATCCACACTTTTCTAGATTAAATTTCAAATTCAAAATATTTAATAATTGTTTGCACTTTAAATGCCACTAAAAAACTTAATAAGTTCAACCGCTTTGCTAGCTCATTCACCTAGTAATAGTGTGCACTAAATTTTTTACATTCAATTTGAAAATTAAATTGTAATAGTAACAAAATATTAGTACACAGTACTGCCGTGCTAAGTGCAAAAGTGGTATCTGCAGTCGAGCTCGAAATGAGAAAAAACTCTTTTAAGTTTTGCGCCACCATGTGTTTGATTCAGATGAAACTTTTTCAGAATTTTTTTTAAAAATATTTCCCGTTCTCAATTGACCATATAATTTTGTATTTTGGTAAAATAAGTCACAAAAAGCGACCTGATGGCGGTAACTCAATTTTGCTAAAAAGTACAGATACGACTTTTGTGCTTAGCACGACAGAGTAGTAGTAGTAAAAATAAAAAAGAATTAGCACCTTTTAAGCAAAAACGTCGTGACTTTCAAAAGGTCATGTTGTTGCCATAAATTATCTTTCTAACTTTTTTAAAATTTTAAGCCGTCAAGCGGTAGTTTATCTATTAACAAGCTTGATGAAAAAAAATAAATGTTTAGCAAGAGCATCAAATTGAAAGAACGTCTAGCAAAATTTCAGAGAAGAGTGTTACGAACTGAATTCGAAAACTCCATGAGCTGACAGTAAATTATTTTTTAAAGCTGTTTTGTAATTAATCATATCAAAGTATTGTGCAATAAAATTTTTCGTGAATGAACTTAAAACTTAAAACTTAATAATAGTTTAAAATTTACACAGAAAAAAAAAATTCCCTATTAAACGTTATCAGAAAGATTTCCTTTATTTGTATTTAATACCCGTAAATCCCCCACTAAGTAAATCAAGATTTAGGTGTGCTCAATTTTATCTCTCGCACCTGGCACCTGTAACCACTCCATCATTAATAAGTCATCTATGCAGACAGACGTAGAGTTTTTCTTCTCTCACATTTTTCATGTTTTTCCAAGGGTCAAGAGGTGCCGTTAGAGAAAAGAATTTCTAATTTTTATTTAAAAAGTTCATAAATGAAATAAAGGAGCTTAGGTCGAACTGAATGCAAAGTGTAGAGCTGTCAAAATGAGAAAAACTCTTTAGTTACAGTCAAGTGCAATTCTGTATGCAAGAAGATTACTTATGTCTGACATGAAGCTTTTTTTTTTCTTCTGAGCAGTCTCATAGAAACATATTGCTTCATGAGCAAGTGTTTATTTTTAACAGTCATTAGTAAAAGTATTGCTTTTTGAAATAATACATTATTATGAAAAAACTATCTGAACTGTCATAAAGAAAAATATTGCTGAAAGAAAAGGAAAAAATTATTATTATTATAAATGTTAACATTATTATTGTTATTAATATTATTATTATTGTTATTATTATTATTATTGAACTAACAAGGAAAAAACATCATGAAATAATGTTATACATTTGGAACATTTACATAGAAAAATACTATTATATGGGAAAAGAATACTGTTACAAATCTTGTAAATAGTTGTTGTTTTTCCTGCCTTGCATCATTTTCATTAGTTTTGGTTTTATCTGACGTCATGTTGCAAAAGTATCTGAAGATATCACTTTTATCACTTGTATACCGGCCCCGTAACACTTTGTAGTTTTTACACTTGCCCTAACTTTAATAAGCGTGAAGACATTTTCGCTCAGAGTGGTGTTTTTCTTTTTTATTTCTAGCGTTTTCTTGAATGAATTGTTTAAAGTTATGAATGATTTGGAATATTCCAGATATTACTAGAAAGTTGTCGGGAATTCTTTCCGTGTATAAATAGCTGGCCTTGAACACAAGTCAGTTAGTTGTTTTCAGATTTGATTCTGGTGACTCGTTTTATTCGCTATTCGCTTGGGCGAATGTTTGTTTTGCTTTTGTAATTGCTTAATTACTGTTCACGTTTGATACGTGGTGCTGAGTTACTGTTGAGAGTACAGTGTACTGTTTTGCTACCTAATTGCTGGATGTTTAGCAATTGTTTCCTGCTCATATTGTAAATAGTGTAAATACTTGTAAATAAATTTATAGTTACTTCCTCAAGATTGGAATGCTCATTTGAAGAAAGTTGAAGGTGCTACGGACTCGTTACAATTTTGGCGCCCAACGTGGGGCATCTTCAAGGACTTTCTTGGAATTATCTGTGAACTTGGACTTTTCTTCCTGTGGACTTTTTGACTTCGGAATTTTATGGTAATTACTCGAGCAATGGATGAACAACTGAAAAAACTCCTGGATGCGATCAACGCTGTTAAAAATGATATGGCGACTATGGCTACTAATCAAGAACAATTAAAGAATGAGCTGGCTACTAATCAAGAACAATTAAAAAATGATTTAACCGCTAGCATAACTTCAAGTCAAGAAGAAATTAAGAATGATTTAACCGCTAGCATAACTTCAAGTCAAGAAGAAATTAAGAATGAGTTAACCGCTAGCATAACTTCAAGTCAAGAAGAAATTAAGAGCGATCTAACGTCAATGAAAAGTTTGGTGGAAAGTAAATTTGCCAATATGGAAAATAAAATGGAGGCTCTTGAAGAAAAAGTTGACAGCGTTGAGGATCGAATCACTACAGTAGAAAACCATGTGGAAAAGAAAATTAAAGAACTTGAATCAAAGTTATCAGGATCCTGCAATAACTCAGACAGCGTTGAGAATCGAATCACCACAGTAGAAAACAATGTTGAAAAGAAAATTAAAGAACTTGAATCGAAGTTATCAGCATCCTCCAACAACTCAAGTGACTGTGTAGCTGCAGCTGGAACTTCTCGTCCATCCATCAAACTGGCCACGTTTGACGGGAAGACCTCGTGGAATATTTACAAGAAGCAGTTCCTCATCGTTGCAGAAGCAAACTCCTGGGACTCTTCCACGAAAGCCTGTCAACTTGCAGCCTCGCTGAGAGGGGATGCAGCTGATATACTACAGACCTTCCCAGAGGACAAGCACCATGACTTCGAAGCCTTATCATCGGCCTTGGAGCTTCGCTTTGGCGAATCCTGCCAAAAAGAATTCAGCCAACTTCAGCTCAAATCCCGACTCCAGAGGGCTGGAGAGACTTTGCAAGTTTTTGCAGCAGACGTTGAGAGGCTTTCCCATCTCGCCTTCTCGGACTGTCCTTCGGGTGTTCGCGATAACCTGGCCCTGAACTACTTCATAGACGGAGTGCGAAATCCAGAAATTCAGACGGCTCTCCGGATGGCGGACATTAAAGATCTTAAATCCGGTTTGGTCTACGCAATGAAGTTCGAGGCTGCACAGCAAACATCCCGCAAGGATCGCCATTCAATCAGGGGCGTGGAAGTGAGCGCCCAGGATTCGAACTCAACTCGCTTCTCGGAAATTGAGCGACAAATCAAGGAGATCTCGGGGACCCTGAAGAAGATTACGGCTCGCAAGGAACAAAGTAGACAACCGCTGAAGTGCTGGAAATGTGGCGGTGAGGGCCACGTACGAAGGAACTGCGAAGCCCGCCAAGAAACAGGAGGGAAGAGCACCTCTCCCTCTCCAGCTCAGGAAAACTAAGCAATGGCAATCTCGCGGGGCGGAGGTCGCCAAATTGGAATGAGCCCCATCACAAAGTTTTCCAGATTTCCTCAAGAAGTGGCGGCTGCAACGGACTCTTCATTTACGCATATGTGAATGGGTTTCCCTGCGAAATGATTGTGGACACAGGAGCCAACGTTACCATCATTAAGACTGATGTGGCTCGTCAATTTGGACTCAAGATCTTATGGACGCCGCCCTGCGTTACTCTCCAAACTGTGACAGGTGACAAAATCGAGATTGAAGGAAAAGTGAACTTAGAAATAATGTTCGGGAAGCGCCACTTACCATCACACGGCATTCGTCGCTGACATTACAGATCCCTTCATTCTCGGACTGGACTTTTTGAGAAAATTTGATTTTTCTATCGACTTTAAAAATAATGAGCTGCACTCGACGAGGGAAGACATAGCAATTTTCAACACCGAAAATAACTTAAAATCCGCTCATCAAATAATAGCCCAAACAGATTTATCGATTCCCTCTAGATCAGAAGTACTAATACCTGGCTCCATCAAGGAAAACAACAGCTTTAAATTCGGCCTCATTGAATATCCTAACCAGAGTAATAGCCCAAAAGGAGTACTAGTGGCATCTACGCTTGTGGACCTTTCAAGGAATGCAGTTCCTGTGAGAGTCGCCAATGTAAGTGAAAGACCGAGGAATATTAAGAAAGGAGAAGTGTTGGCAACTTGTACTCCCGTAAACTGCATCATCAGAAGAATTGATTCCTCCGAGACTGTGTCTTCCGAGTCCTTGACTTCGAAATTAATTGGGAGTGCACCATTATCGAAGGATCAAAGATACGCTGCGGAAAAATTGGTGGACAACTTCAAGCAGGTGTTTTCATCTACATCCGAAGATGTTGGTCGCACGAGTTTAACGCAGCATAGGATCGACACTGGAGATCATCCCCCTATCAAGCAGCATCCAAGACGACTACCGTTCGCCAAGAAGGAAGAGGTTGAGATCCTCTTGAAAGAGATGCAGGAGAATGACGTCATCGAACCCTCATCCAGTCCTTGGGCATCCCCTATCGTCTTGGTCCGAAAGAAAGACGGCTCCACCAGATTTTGTGTTGATTACCGACGCCTGAATGACATCACCAAGAAGGACAGTTACCCTCTTCCACGGATCGATGACACTCTGGACACCCTTTCCGGACACAAGTGGTTTTCGACCCTGGATTTAAAGAGCGGCTACTGGCAGGTGGAGATACACCCCGACGACCGAGAGAAGACGGCGTTTACAACCGGACAAGGCTTGTGGCAGTTTAAAGTGATGCCCTTCGGCCTCTGCAATGCACCAGCCACGTTCGAGCGTCTTATGGAATCAGTGCTACGAGGACTCTCTTATGAATCCTGTCTTGTCTACTTGGACGACATCATCATCATAGGACGCAGTTTTGAGGAACATTTGGCTAATCTTAGGAAGGTGCTGCAAAAGCTTAAGGAAGCCAACCTGAAGTTAAGCCCGTCCAAATGTAATTTGTTCCGCCGTGAGGTGAACTACCTTGGTCACATTATCTCTTCTGAGGGTGTACGAACAGATCCAGATAAGGTATCTGCAGTCAAGAATTGGAGCCGCCCCGAAAATGTCCATCAGCTGCGAAGTTTCCTGGGGCTCTGCACGTACTACAGGAAGTTTGTGAAGGGTTTTTCCAACATTGCACGACCTTTGCATAAGCTGACGGAGAGCAAACAAAAATTTGAATGGTCCAAAGAATGCGAGGATGCATTTCTACAGCTGAAGGAGGCTTTAACATCAACGCCTATTCTCTCTTATCCTCAGCCTGAAAAATCCTTCATACTTGACACTGATGCGAGCCACGAGAGCGTTGGAGCTGTTTTATCTCAAGAAATAGACGGTAACGAACATGTCATCGCCTACTGGAGCAAATGCTTATCCAAGTCGGAGCGAAATTATTGTGTCACGAGAAAGGAATTGCTCGCCATAGTTAAAGCTGTAGAACATTTCCATCATTACCTCTACGGCCGTAAATTCCTGCTCCGGACTGATCATGCCTCTTTAACTTGGCTTTTGAATTTCAAGAATCCAGAGGGCCAGGTAGCCAGGTGGATACAGCGGCTCCAGGAATATGACATCGAGATTAAGCACCGAAAAGGTTTGTCACACGGTAATGCTGACGCATTATCAAGAAGACCTTGTTCCGAGAACTGCCATTATTGCTCCCGAATTGAGAAACAGTACGGGACGACAATCCCTACTGCCTGTCAAGTTACTGCTACTTCATCATCTTCAGATCCTGATCCATGGAGTGACGACCAAGTTAGAAAAGATCAGCTTGAAGACCCAGACCTAAAGCCTATCATAGAGTTAATGGAAAAGGACAGTCGGCGACCTAGTTGGCAAGACGTTTCTATCTACAGTCCTGCAACGAAAAGATACTGGGCTCTATGGAAATCTCTCCAGTTGCGAAATGGCGTCCTGTATCGGAAATGGGAATCTGACGATGGTAAAGCATTCAAATGGCAGTTACTCCTTCCCAGATCAAGAATTCCAGACGTTCTAAAGGAATTGCACAGTAGTCCGACTGGAGGACACTTTGGTATCCTGAAAACCCTCCACAAGGTTCGAGAGCGCTTCTTCTGGAGCAAGGCGAAGGATGACGTGGAGAAGTGGTGTCATTCTTGTGACGCCTGTGCTGCCCGTAAAGGACCGAAGAGAAGAAGCCGCGGGAAGCTACATCTTTACAACGTAGGAGCTCCTTTCGAACGAATCGGGATCGACATTCTTGGTCCTCTACCGAAAACTACTGATGGGAACAAATACATCCTCGTTGCCATTGACTATTTCACCAAATGGCCCGAAGCATATTCCATTCCGGATCAAGAAGCTACCACTGTAGCAGAGACTCTAGTCCAGCATTGGATCTCGAGATATGGGACACCTTTGCAGATCCACTCCGATCAGGGGAGAAACTTCATCTCTGCTGTGTTTAAGGGCCTATGTAAAATCCTCAAAATTGAGAAAACTCGAACGACACCACTACACCCACAATCGGACGGCATGGTGGAGAGATTCAACAGGACAATCCTTAATAATCTCTCGCTTATGGTCTCCAAAAATCAACAGGATTGGGACAAGAAACTTCCTCTGTTCCTGCTGGCCTACCGCAGTGCTGTCCACGAGACCACCGGATATTCCCCATCACAGATGCTCTTCGGCCGAGAGCTTCGGCTGCCTTGTGATCTCGTCTTCGGTCTCCCTCCAGATGCGCCTTCATCGCCTGAGGAGTACGTCCAGGATCTCCAGGCCCGGTTGGAAGACGTTCATCACTTTGCACGGGAGCGAATCAACATCGCGACGGAGAAGATGAAGACCCGATACGACACAAGGTCCACTGGTCATGACTTTCAAGAAGGTGACAAAGTATGGCTATGGAATCCCATCCGACGTAAAGGTCTGTCACCCAAATTGCAGTCGCATTGGGATGGACCTTACACAGTCCTCCACCGGCTGAACGACGTCGTAGTGAGGATCCAGAAGTCATCACATTCAAAACCTAGGGTTGTCCATTATGATCGGCTAGCCCCATACTATGGCCATAGTTCGTAAAGTAAATCTAAAGCTACCATGGTAATTTGTTTGTAAATTTTGTAAATAACTTTTGCCTTTAATTGTTTGTAATATTACTTTATCAATGTTATTATTTCTTTCATGTTCTCATTGTTATTGTTTATCATGTTTATGATTGGTCATCATGTAATGTGTGCATCTGTAAGTCTTCCCTTGCTTCCTTTCTGGGGATTGTACTGCCCGGGACGTGCAGTCCTTGGGAAGGGGGCAATGTTACAAATCTTGTAAATAGTTGTTGTTTTTCCTGCCTTGCATCATTTTCATTAGTTTTGGTTTTATCTGACGTCATGTTGCAAAAGTATCTGAAGATATCACTTTTATCACTTGTATACCGGCCCCGTAACACTTTGTAGTTTTTACACTTGCCCTAACTTTAATAAGCGTGAAGACATTTTCGCTCAGAGTGGTGTTTTTCTTTTTTATTTCTAGCGTTTTCTTGAATGAATTGTTTAAAGTTATGAATGGTTTGGAATATTCCAGATATTACTAGAAAGTTGTCGGGAATTCTTTCCGTGTATAAATAGCTGGCCTTGAACACAAGTCAGTTGTTTTCAGATTTGATTCTAGTGACTCGTTTTATTCGCTATTCGCTTGGGCGAATGTTTGTTTTGCTTTTGTAATTGCTTAATTACTGTTCACGTTTGATACGTGGTGCTGAGTTACTGTTGAGAGTACAGTGTACTGTTTTGCTACCTAATTGCTGGATGTTTAGCAATTGTTTCCTGCTCATATTGTAAATAGTGTAAATACTTGTAAATAAATTTATAGTTACTTCCTCAAGATTGGAATGCTCATTTGAAGAAAGTTGAAGGTGCTACGGACTCGTTACAATACTTATTCTGAAATAGAGCAAAGAAAAATAGTGCTTTTAGAAACGAAATTATACATTAAAAACGTTCACAAAAAATGCTTCATAGCACAATAGTTTTCTTGTGAACAGCTAAAAAAAGAAAATAGTGCTTCATAATTATATTTATTTATGAAATATGAATAAATTTAATGATATTTCATAAATAAATGTACTCATTAAGCCCACCTTAATCTTCATTCTAAGCTAGGGGAAAAAATACATTTGTACCATTCAAAAAAGTATTATTTTATGAAAACAGCAGACACAAGATCAAATATTGCTCAATGAAACAATGTTAAAAATTTGAAATTTTCACAAAAAGATATATTGCTTTGATAACATGTTTTCTTTTTTTTCTTCAGAACGACCAAAAGTATTGTTATTACAAGCCGTCAACCAAAATTAAAATGTAGTGATCTCTCAGTTTTTTATGGCTATCTCACTGAATCGTTCACTTTGAATTAACGCCTAAAGCAATTCCTGTACTCATACCTTTACTGGCATTACCCTTCAAGCCTAACCTTACAAGGGTTAGGTTTACTTTTACGACGAATGGTGGAACGCAGGAAAGAGAAATAACACTTTCAGACACGCCAAACGGAATTCAAAACAGAACTAAGCAGCTGATACTAATTCCTATCACATTCACCACCTCTGATTTTCTTAACAAAGACAGTGGTTTTAAACTCCACCCATGTGATTTCAAACTTTTACTCTCATCCTTTGAAGGTCACCACACAACCTTGTCAGAATTTGAGATTGGTGTAATTTACAACACACTTAAGAAGGTAATAAGAGGCCGGTATGAATGTATTATGAGGAAAAGAGAGCGATAATGCTTTTCATATGGTAATAGTATACAAATCTTACAATAGGAATTGAAAGGAAGAATTCTAGCTCTCATTTCAAAAATGAAGACGTAATTTTGAAAATTTAAAAATGAAATTTAAAATTACTATTGTTCAGCGTCAATGGTAAGTGGGATAGTCTGGGCTGAAAATAAACGCTGCTCAATTTTGATTTTCAGAAATGCATATCATTATAAACTAAAGAACTGAATACCTAACAACAAAAACATTTTTTATAAAAAAATTTAAATATTTTGAAAAATCTTAAGCGAACTCTTATAAACATAATAAAGATTTACAGTGGGGAGAAATAGCATAAAGGATATAAATCTTGAGAGAAACTGAATTACAGCTAAATCGATTACTGTACCAGGCATGCTCTCCAAAATGTTGAGGGCATGTTTTATATAGTGAAGTTTTGCATTTTGAAAACTCCAGGAAAAAAAGAAATGTGATAATAGTAATAATTAGTTTAATCCTTAAAAGATTAACTAATAGTTATGAAGCTAAATAGTTATAGTTTGCAATTATAATTTAGTTCCAATTATAATAATTAAAGCATAGTGTTATGTTAATATAATCTTTTAAGCTTAAATTCTTATGCAGTTTATACTGTACAATTTTAAATTGACTACTTACTTACGACTTACGTTAACTAGTACAGTTATACAAATCAATTCAAATTTATGTTTATTTTAAACCAACCTCATTACTATCACAATTAGTTATTAATAACTGATTTATTTTTATTCATTTACTGATTTATGAGTTAATTGAAGTTAAAATTATAATTTGCAATTATATTTTGATAACAGTCATACCAAATAAATCATAGTATTTTAGTTTTAATATTTAGAATATAGTGGTTAATTATTAATTTCTGTTTAACTATTTGTTTTAGTAGGATATTTATAATGGTTCTTGTAAAATAATTATAATTTAAATAAATATTTATTTATCATTTATTTCTTATATTTATTATTTGCTAATTACTGAATGCCAATGAAAATTTTGAGTTAACTAGTACATGATAGGAATAAGTCTCTTCTGTTGTGGAACCAGAATAGTTCTAGTCGTTGCGACAAAGAAAAGCCCTGGTAAGTGCTCCTGCACGGAATTATTTAGACGAACGCTTTAAAAACAAAATTACCTAGGGTGTAAACTTTTGCCCTTGTTTCACTTGAATCTTTAAGAAGCCAAGTTGCATTCCTTTGCTTAGTGCTGCCACAATTGATTTATTTTTATAATCGTTTATGTATGATGTAAATATTACATTAAATTTTATATGCAATAGATATGTGTAGCCAAAAGTTATTTATGGAACGAATTCTAAGAAAGTGTCGCCTCTTGCACCTAGCAAAATCAATTTATCCTCTTTTTTTTTAGGTTCTTCAAACTGCTAAAGCTCTGCTGAAAAACAACTCATCTTTTACCCGTCCCATCATTTAGTAATCCATTTCTTACACCCAACATAAGGAATAACTGCGATTTATAACGTCTATAAATTTGATTGCTGCATTCTTGGATTTATACTCCAGATCGTTGAATTCGCTTTCATTTTTACTGTTTCATTTTATTTCTCGTTTTTTGTGTCACGCAATAAAGCGAATCTCGTTTCATTTCTTATTTCGTCTGCCATAGAACGTGTTTTGAGTGGCCTCACCTAAAACGAGCGCGCCTAGAATAACGGCCTTGCCCTTCGGGAACACCTGTGAAGAGGCTGCAATGGGTGCGTCCAGCTTTGAGAAGAAGGTAGAAATATTACCTGATGAATATTGTAACTGTAACCATCAAGACTTGGCGGAACAGACGTTTTGTTACATTAAACAATTGGTGTGGATACTGGAAGTTATGATTGCTCAAAGAGAAATATTGTTACGAGAAAATTTCCACTTCGTATATGAAATCTTTGTTCCTTGTTCATCATTTATCTTACCACCTCATAAAACGTTTTCATTGCTAGCATGAATTTGATACCGGTCATTTTAAAATTTATAAGCACACTTAACAGCAAAGCTTGTTTCAGAAAATTGACCTGACTAAGCAGTTAACATTCTTTTTATTTATGTATGGTTAAATATTTCTGACCTTTCTTTTGTTTTAGTGTGGGTTGCCATGGAAACGCTTTCTTAAAACCCAGAATCGTGGATTATTGCCAAAAGTTGAAGAGAAAATATAGATAAAAGTTTTAAACTACATTAGGATTCTAAAATGCATTACTATTGAAAGATTTAAGCAGCTGTTGATTGATAGGAGATTAAAACAGTAAAATTACTTACATCTAACTGCATTTTAAAAAGTTATGTAACACTGCTGCAAGTTAAAAACCTGAGTTATAACTATATTAGGGGAATTAACCAGATGATCAGAAATAATATTATAAAATTTGAATAGCTAAAACTTAAAGCATATTCTGAGAGTTCTTTTTGAATAATTCATTCCGTAAATTTTTGTAAATTATAATTTGTATTCTACATTCCGTAATTATAGTTTCTATTAATAAAACTAGTAGTAATAAGTAAGAGCTAAACTAATCAGATCCAAGTATGTTCAAAGAGAAAATTTTAAGTACGCAACGCTTTTATTAAAATAACTAAATAGTTATTCCACAATATCATGTAAATTAACTATCTAATGCTTAAGTATGAAATACAGTATATCAAATAATCACAGAGTAAGTTATCTGGTGATCAAAATTAGATAGATGGGATTGAGTAAAACCGAAAATGTACGTATCTGAAATACTAATATCCAATGATTTCAAAAATTTTAAACATGAGATTCACAAATAATAAAAAGGCAGAATCTAATGAAATCTAAGAGTTTAATATTATAAGTATCATATTATGTAACACATATATGAGATCCAATTCACATGGAATAGTTAAGATTTAAAACTCGTTTTTTAAATGGCGAAAAATAAATTATAGTAAAAAACGAAACCGAAAACATTTGTTATGATCCTGGGACAAGGAAGTGCACCTTTCTAGAGAATTTCAGATATATATGGGCTATTCCACGAAAAAGCGGGAATCATATCCCGCACGCAACGCTGTATTTCATTAAAAAGTAGTGATTTTAAAGAGAGATAAATGAAATTTTGTTGGTTAAGAAATCACAAGCCGGTGTAGAATTCCTTAGGCCAAAAACTTTGCTCATTACATTTTAGAATCATTACTTTTTAATAAAATACATAAGGGTCATTTTCACCATATGCTTACATTTCAGAATTTTTAAGAAATATTTTTAACTTGCTATTTTCTTTTAGAATCACTAACAGATGTTTTGTCACTTATTTTAGGTGCGTGAAAAGTAATTGGTTGTACACTTTGATGCGTAATTAAGTATTCGAATGCTGTTGTAAAACTTTAAGTTGAAAGGAAAATTGTCATTCGTTATCATACAAAATCAATATAAAATCTCACTTTTAAACTATATCATAGCGCTTAGAACCAACTTCATTTGAAATTATTTGCGCCCCGGAAACTTAAAACAATGTTTGTGATTATTAAAGTATTGATCAAAAACTGTCTAGAAACGGACTTGACATTTGGTGACGGATTTGAACAGTAACGGACTTGGCATTTAAACCAAAATGTCAAATTATTGCTAGGTTGTCAAATTTAAAAATTGAACAACTATGTGCATTTTTTTAGAGTTGTGTATAATCAACAATATTTTTGGGTAAAAGTTGAGAAAAAGTAAAAATTAATACTAAAATCTTTGGTAACACACTTGACAAAGAATGAAAATATGCACCTAGAAGAAATCTTTTGCGAGAGGCCACAGCAATACTTCTCGACTCAGGAAAACAAAATGGTACGAAATAGTTACGTCACTAATTTGTTAAGTTAACTGAATACGTGTTACCCTCTTTTGACTGCAATAAATACCTTTTTTAGCTAAAATAATCTTAAGGTAACGGACTTGATAAGAACTGCCGGACAAAATATGTTCATACATTTCTTAATGAAAAAAAATTACTATTTTCAATATTTATTATGAATATCATATACTAATAGTCAATGTATAAAAATATTTTGTTATGTATACTTTTTTATACAATTAAGTATATAAAAAAATAGTTGAACCAGCGAAAATTAGAAATGTACAAGCATTTTTGCCTTGATTCTCATTTTTAAAGACTTATATAAAAATAAATAAATAAATTTCAGTAATTTTTTGAGTGATAGAATTTTTTGGGGGTATTGCTTGCAGAAAATAATTGTTCGCATTGAATTTAAAATATAAGTTATGCCTCAAAATAGTCTTTTTAACCTCCGGAGAGCAAATGTAAGCAAATTTTGAAAATGACCCATAAGCGTCACGTGCGGGATAAAATGGAGACGGGATAATATATATATATATATATATATATATATATATATATATATATATATATATATATATATATATATATATATATATATATATATATATTAGAGATAAGCATATAGTTTATTTAGAAAAAAATCTCCAAATTACGAAAGGAATTTTGGGTCTATTCAATGTTTTTCAAAAAATCAAATTTTGAAAGAGTTACGAAATTTAAATTTTTATATAGCCCCCCAGTCCTATCAATCATACTATTTAGTAAAACATTCTTGACACTGTAACATTTAAAACTAAAAAAAATCACTCTTCTACCACAAAAATTGACCGAGTTATGACGTTTTGAAAAATCAAAATTTTGCATTATTTCATGACGTCATCGAGAGATCGCTCCCACGATGACGTCATGAAATAATGCAAAATCTTGATTTTTCAAAACGTCATAACTCGATCAATTTTTGTGGTAGAAGAGTGATTTTTTTTTAGTTTTAAACGTTACAGTGTCAAGAATGTTTTACTAAACATGATTGATAGGACTGGGGGGCTGTATAAAAATGTAAATTTCGTAACTCTTTCAAAATTTGATTTTTTGAAAAACATTGAATAGACCCAAAATTCCTGTCGTAATTTGGAGATTTTTTCCTAAATAAACTACATGCTTATCTCTAACGGTTTAGAAATTAGCTATTGGGCCACGATTGGAGTGGACACCCTGTATATATACCTCTATATATATATGTATATAATCCCATACCAGATTTGTGTGAAACTTGGTACTTGGAGTACGTGGTGGGGGGAGGTGGCCGTGAAAATTCTTCTCTTCTTCTGTCTCAGTTGTTTCCTTCAAATCAGATTTCACAAAAGCGGGCCCAGCTTGAAAAAACCCACTATGTTGGCAAAGTTTTTTTTTACAAAATTTACTGCACATTGAAAACCTAAAATGACGAATATTTTGTTCAATACTAAGCCTAGAAATTTATATTGACCAATTTAGTTATAATATTTAGTTTGTTACAATATTTAATCTTGGAGAGTACCTGTTCCAGAAATCTTCATCTTCCTTTCTTGACAATAGGTATTAGAAATAGAACTACACGGAAATTTCACACTATTTGTTTTTTTTAATACTTAGTGATCAAAATAAGCAATAATTATTCGAGCCTATAAATTCAGTTCAATATCAATTTTAAATGTTATATCAATTTCAGAACTTCAGTATTACAATGCTGTTTCCAAATTTGTAAAATAAGAATTTTTTTAGGAGGTCATAGTGACCTTTCCTCAGGACTCCCCTTCTTCTGTGGAAAGTAAAAGTTCAAATAAGTTCACATGTTTGAATAGAGAATAACATCAAAATTATTCTTAAAAGAACCCGAAAAAGCCCAGGTTTTTCATCAAAAACTCGAAAAAACCCGGGTTTTAAATCAAATACCCAGGTAGGCTGGGCCTTTTCAAAAAGCCACGGGTTTTTTCAAACCATGCTTCAAATGTTACACAGCAAAACAGGTTGTGAAGTGTAACAATAAGTAAGAAAGAAGCAAAGTACTCGCAGCAACAGGGAATTTAAAATAATGAATTTATAACCTACGAGTTAATTTTTCCATAATCTACCTACACTGAAGATGGACAATATGGAAACTTCCTACTCAGGGGTAGAAATTTATCACTGAACATAATATTTGTCAAGTTGCGAATGTGTAACATGGTACTGCTGATAGATCCGTTCAAGTACTTTCTATTCCAAAGATAAATGTGGAACATGTAAATCAAAACTTCCCACGTAGAGCTAACTGTCAGTTCCTTTGTGCCATTTCAGTGCTGATAAAAAAAGAGCAAACATTTGTAACGTAAGTTCGAAATTTCGGCAAACATTGTTGTGATGACAGGGCTTTCAGCGGTTCTAGAACAAAAGATAATGAAGTCGTCAAAAATTTCACACTTAACAGACGTTTTTGTTCTCGATGATGTTTACTGCTTTCCACCAAAACATTAGGGATGATAAAATCACTGAAAACAATGAGTGTTTACTAAAAGATTATTTTTCATA
Organism: Uloborus plumipes; assembly: GCA_038373865.1. Lineage (NCBI taxonomy): Eukaryota > Metazoa > Arthropoda > Arachnida > Araneae > Uloboridae > Uloborus > Uloborus plumipes. Next base: position 25,432 of record JAXGGA010002069.1, on the reverse strand, counting down.
TGTATTTTATGGAAGCACATCTTGACATCAAAAAATACAAATATGAAGATTAAGTTTGCAGATGACATGTGGGTCTTAAAGAACTTATGCTTCCTTTTTTAGATGTCCTAAGTGAACTTTTGGTTTTATTATAAAAAACATTTTGTCGAGGTTTTTATTATTGATGTTTCATTTCAAGTGTAAACACGGCTTAAGTGAATGAATGAAGATGTATATTACAACAATAACAAGTTTTTAAAAATCAAAAGAAATGGCCTATAAATTATAAATACGTACTAGCAAAACATATTTCAAAACAATAGGACGTAAATTTTAATTTCAAGTAATAAAAAACAGAAAGAAGTAAATTAAAGTTAAAAGTGAAAAGATCAAAATTAAATGAAATAAATAATTATGACCAGTACAAAAAATTTAAAACAAAATGGAGCATTCTACCACCTCACATGCATAAATCTTTTCAAAGAAGTTTTTTATTTGATGTTTTTATGTATATTGTGATACGTATTTATTTGGTTAATTATACTTATTTAAGTTTGTTGTACATATTTATTTGACAATGTATTTATACTGTAATATGGAATTAAAAACTAATTCCTAGTTAAAGAAAAGGAATGCAAGATAAAACTTCCGTGAATGTGTCACTCAATTATTACACAATCAAAAACAACGTTTTAATCATTTAATGCTAAAGTGATTCAACATTATGCTTTCAATCTGCTATGTTTATAAAATATTGTATTATATGCTTCCTTTTTGAAGAACTAATACAATCGAACTAATGTTTTATCATTCGGAATTTACATGACTGAACGTCACACATTATTTTCTGATTGAAAACTTTTGTTGCATAATGCAGTGCTTACATCATTGAATGTCGTGATTGCAAATGCACACAATGATTTAAAATATTAATATAAAAATACTATTTTATTAACACAAAATATGGCTTATTTTAAAGAGATCTCAGTTTCGGTCTTTTTTATTTGAACAATGAGTACAATATTTTTTTCAATTTCTGAACTACTCCAGCAGCATATAATTTCTCTTTACATGTTTACATTATTCATGCTAACGCAATTAAATATTTATATAATTTAAAACTTACATCAACTTACCCTCCTATTTACATTTCATGACGATTACAAGGATTAAAAGTGACTATTGGAAAACAAAAGATGATTTTTCAATGTTTACAAATATTAAACATAATGATTGCAACAGTAAAAACTATTTCAATATTTACAAGATTTAAACGTGGCTAGCTGCTTGGCCTAGCGTTGCACGGGCTACCTCTGAATAAAAAATTAACAAAACTTGAATATTTTATAAGACTTGGCATCATACTATTTGTTTCCAAAGGTTCTTTTATTTTTGCGTTTTCCCGTGAATTTTTTGAAGTAAGAACTCCTGCCCATTATAATGCAAAGGATTTCTCATTTTTTGCTCAAGTTTTGTTAATTTTATGTGCAGCCGTGCAACGCGGGCCACGCAACTAGTATTTAAAAAAAAAGCTACTCTCGATAAAAATACTACGTATGTGGCACGCTTATGAGTTTCATGTTTGATTCAGTTAAGATTTCCATCAAAATTCTCATTATCATTATTATTACTGTTTCATATAAACCACTTTTTATAATAATGGATTTCATATTTCATCATTTAGGACAAATTGCTTTAAATTTGAGCAAAAATTTGAAGTTTTTCTCAATTTCTTCAGAACCCTTTTATCAAACCTTACGTAAATTAAAACTAATAAAGCCTGAAAAATTACGAATCTATCAGTACCCGGTTCGACTTTCAGTTCGTTGGCGTTCAGGAGAAACAAGCAGGACAGAAATAGGTATTCAGTTTTTAATATAAGTAGATTATTGCAAGAGTACGAAGTGCTTTAATCTCACTATTCTAACAATGTAAAATTAGTTCTGCAATCTTTCAACAATGCGTGTGATATTTTACATCCCACTGTTATACCCTGTTTAAAAATCTCACGGATTCACTATCACGAATATGTTTCCTTTTCATTCCCCTCCAATTTATCGCACATTCAAATCATTATCATTATTAGTTTGCTTAGAAAACAACTGTTTTCAGTTTCATTGTTCAAAGTTATACTCGTAACTTACTGTAACTTTACTATATGCTAACGCATAATAGCTTTATCAAAGATTTCTACATTGTTTCGATCTTCAAGAGAAAGTTAACTTTTCACTTCCGTCTATGTAATGATGCTAGATAAGCAAACGTGATCAAGGAGAAAGAATCACGAAATTTCGTGAAACAATCATCAGATTAGGTGCGTGAATTGTAGTGATCGGTAATGCATAAAAGAATGCTTGGTTTTAAGACCTTAATGAAACTAAATTGTAAGTGCTTATGGAAATATTAAGCTATAACCATAGTTATATGCAAAGAGGTAAAGTATATAAATATAAAATTACGTATTGTATTTTTAATAAAAATATGTGGTAGTCATGCTGTTAGACAAATATTTGGCTTAGGTATACTTAGCTACAGCTTCATACATCGCACCACAGCAACAAAAGTGACCAGGACTGCCATTATTATTTATGGCAAAACTCAAGATCAGGCTCAAAAAGTTCCGAAGATCTAGGCAAGAAAACTTAAGGTCTTATAGCAATTTTTTTGTATTTAATCACTTTTTTAGTTTGCTACTAGTTGGAGCTGGTCAGTTTTAAATCTTAACGCGATAACGTAAAAAAAGAGGGAAAAAATGCTGCAATTGATTTCCCTATAATATTTCTTTGAAAACATTTCTTTAAAAAATGGTGTAAAAATCCGAGCTCTGGCAACCTTGGAAGTGACACAACCCAAAAGTAGTCGATTGCTACAGATTGATAAACGAAAACATCAGGAATTTGAATTTCAGATTGTAACTCATTAAAACGCGGTATTTCTACTTTTTAGCTTCGTTTATTGCGTTAAATGTTTTCAGAACAATGTTTCATTGTGCGTACATTCAAAATTACTAACATCGATGGCAAACTCAACTATATTTTCAGTGGGTCATATTGTGATAGAATTGTGAAATATAACTCATATTGAAAATAGAAAATAAGTATGCCATAATCTACATATAAATAATATTTTTAGTCATTAAGATGATAAAATTGCAAAAGTTCTGCTTTCGTGGTGGGAAAAAATTAAGTCACTACAAACAAAATAGGATAAATTAAATTGAATCTAAATATTGCATTTAAATAGCAAGTCATAGAAAATAACTGTTTTTAAGCAACATTTTCTAACAAAGAACCTGTTAGTAATTGCTTGCATGTTCATATCTGTTATCTGTTTATAACAGATGTTATCTATTTATAACACATGTTATCTGTTTATAACACATGTTATCTGTTTGTAACACATGTTATCTGTTTATAACACACGTATTCTATTTGGAAAAAAATCTCAATCTATTTCAAACTAAAAATTTATTCACAGAACTAAATCAAACTATTTCTTTATTTATTTATTTTACGATTACTAATATATTCATTGATAGGACATTATGAAAAAAAAGTATCTCCATATTAATGTATTTAGATCTGCTAATCTATTAAGCAAATATAATCAATTTTTTTTCCTGAATTGTCAATCTTAAGGCTGCTTACATAATATTTAGTTTGTGTTAGTTACACTAATAGATGATATTCTCATCGTGTGGAGCTAGAAAATTTTTTTTATGCATCACATTTGTTATCACTACAAAGTATCTTATTACCATAACGTAGTTCGTTAACAAAAAGAATGATTTATGTTGTCAAAGGCTGACTAGTTTTTAAACAGAAATAACATGGTTACGATGAAAAGGATAATTAATCTCCTGATCAACGAGGTAATGTATTAATGAAACGGCATTCACATGGTAAAATGAAAAATTACTCATTAGTGTAAGATGAATTTTTCTTGTTTAACCCTTAGTTTGGCAATGTATCCCACAGGATACATCCCTTTCTACATTTTTTAATTTAAATTGGGCGCCCTCTAGGGGGCTGGCTTTTAACCTATAGCATTATTCGAACCTTCTTTTTCAACATCTGTCTTTACTGTGGCTACTTACAAAGCAACGCGTTCAGTATTAAGTTTATAAGTGTTACAGTGTGTTCTACCAAAACAACATGGCGTCACGTAAATTACAGGTATGTTCTCTTTTATTTTTTAATTTCTTTTGTATTTTGATTTGTATAATAATTTATAGATAGATGTAGTTGTATTGTAAATAAATACTTGATTAAATTTTATAAAAAGTTTTTATGTATTCTTATTTGCTACTTTGGCAGTGTATCCTACAGGATACACAATTTATAAAACCAATTTTCTTTTAATTTTTTCACATGAATTTTTTTTTTAAACTATATAATATTTACGCATTTTATGCCAAAAAAACTAAAATAAAAATGTTTTGTCAAAATTTTTAAATTTTTGATATGTGCCAAGCTAAGGGTTAAAGGAGAGACAGCATTTTCACGTTTAGCTCTCCTATATTTCTCTAAGTCTTAAGACCGAGAAAGTCTAACAGTTAGTTAAAGGTGCAATAATTTCTCACTCTACTTCTTTAAGTTCGAAAATTTAACCTCTCAATCCACCAGAAAATCTCAATTTGAAAATTGGTTTAGCTATCTTTTATGCGAGATACTATCCGTAAAATCCCCCCCCCCCCCACATGGTAGGTTGTGGGGGTAACTTTGTCATCGCGAAAAGTTTCCTGATTCGAAAAATTTTACTAAAGATTAGGTAAATTTTGAGGCAGAATTGCAACATTGTGATTGTTTTATTTTAAAAATTATTTTTAATGATACTTAATGCCCCTTCTCCTTAGTTCTTCCTATGTGTACATGCTTGTATTTTATCATTCAGCAACATTAAAATATCATTCAGAATTTCATTTGACAAATTGAAAATTTCCCATTTCCCTAAAGTTTAAATTTTGGGAGTCCCTCGCTGTTCACTCCGATAAAAAAAGTAATCTCTTCAAAATCGAAATTTGAATAAGTGGAGTATACGAATTTTCACAGAAATTGACATACGGTTATTTTCAAAAGCTCAGAGGTTATAAGAGAAATATAATCTTGAATATATAGCACATGTTCAAATATTTAGGATTTTGGTTAAAACTTTTTGGCGTGATTTCCCTTTTGCCAGCCTCAGCAACAAAAACTGTTTGAACAATGTACAAATTACTTATCATATTTAGGCTGAAAAATGAAATCATTTAATGTTATGTCTGATTTGAAATCTGATAACTTTATAGTTTTTCAGCGTAGATAAAATATTTATACCAGAAAGCAACTTAATTTGGCACTAAACGTCGCTACGCGCGGAGTCAATAAGAGCTCAGAAGCCCAGTTAAGGATCTCCTCTAATTCGCCAAGTAGGCTGTGACGTTTTATCTAGCTCGTTTTTCATTGGCTGACGTCACGACGCCAGTGTCAAGAAACCTTGCAGCGTAGTATAATATGGTGGTTATGCATAATCCTCGCTCTACAAGATGACGCTCCCTGTCGAAAGTTACAGAACACTCTTCTCAAAGTGATATCCTTCAAAAAAGAAATCAAGCACCCTTCTTAAGATTTCAGTGATGTAGTCTCCACCATGACCCTCTTGAGCAGAGCACCCACGCAAAATCAAAAAATCACCTGAACTTTACTGAAACGTTAATTTATTTGAAAGTTTTTCTAATAACTATTTATTTTCCCCTGCTGTCATAGCTTTCAGTTTTACAAGAACTCTCTTTTTCAATTCTATTGATCTTTTCTTATTTTGAACACACTTTTTATTTGCCATTATGCAATTCATGTTTGAAGAAGTATATCAAAATTCGTACTCAGCTAATCACATTCAAGCCTATTTTTGAAGTTAGACGAAACTAAGTTGTACATGCGCTTGTGTTGACATGCCGTGACATAATTTGCATTATGCGTGACTGCTTAGAGATATCTAACACGCGAAGAATTTTTTCTCCTCAATAGCTTCTGAATTCTTAAGTAAGTTATATTTCTTTGCACTGGAATAAAATAGGCAATCGAGAGCACCAATTGCCGTTATCAAAATCATATTCCATTTTTTAAATATACTTCAAGAAAGCATTCGCCTTTCTGGAAATTATTACGCGTAGGAAAAGATTGGTGAAAGAGTTGAAAAACCGGAATTAATTCCTAGTACTTCAGGTTAAGAAAGAAAGAAATAAAGAAACATAGAAAGGAAAACAAATTATCTATCAAAAGAACTGAATTCACTAATAAAAACTACTGTCTATGAACAACAAAGCTCTCAGAGGCCATTTGGCCATTGTAATTCATAAATAGGGAAAATAAAAACGTTGGAGCTTTGAGCTGAATTATTGTGGAATATTTAATTGTTACAGAGTATTAACAGTTAGAAAGCTATTAAACAGAGTTCCAATAGTTATGAAAATGCATTTACAAAACAATTAGTTGAGACTATTGGATCGGAAAAGCAAAAAACCACATAAAGCATTAAATTAAAAAAATAAATAAAATTATTAAACAAAAATCTGTCGACGTGGTGCAAAATACATAATACTTTTCGTCAGTAATAGAAAAAAATAGTTAAAATCTAGACGTCATGATGGCGCCTGGTACAAAGTCTCAAAACAAACAGCTTGGGTGCTATTTTTAATGAATTAAATTTCCAAAAAAGAATTTAAGAAAAAATCATCAGACTGTCAATATGCACTGATATATTCAACACAACACATTGTGGATTGCATATTTATAAAATACAGAAAAGAAACTGATTTATGAAAGATGAAATTGATTGCATATAAAAAATTCTCTTCAACTGTAGGCGTCACATCTGTCATCCAGGTTTGAAAATCTTGGCGCCAAATTAAAAATGTTAGTAGCGAATTGCGGCTAACAACCGCTTATTTCTAACACTGCTTTTTATGCGTATTGTGCGCAAATGCAAAACCTGAGAGACTTATAATTTTTCTTAATCTTTTTCCCTTTTCTAGCTAATATTAACCTTATGAAAATTGCACGAACCAGTACTTAACCACTCTGAACATACGACTGTTACAATCGAGTGTCGGAGCAACAAAGTAAAGTAACTGAAATGGAAAAAAAATAGACTACCTTCCATTTGGGGCTCTTAGACGAAAAGTCGTTATCAGTGACATCGAGCACTGAATATCATTTCAAAGCAAATAGGATTCGGCTTCCAAGCAAGAAAAAAAGTTAATGTGTCTTTTGAGACTCCGTATTATCAAGAGTCATTAGGGTTGCCACCGGTAGTTGGCGAAATATTTTGAGAAGAATTATGACATTTAATCACGCATTATATTTCCGAAGCTATCAAAAATCACACCGGGATAAAAAGACGTTATTATTGGAGAGTAAATATTGATTCATATATTTCTGTTGCAAATATTAAACATTTAATTCTCCAACAATAAAAAGTAACATCAACAAGAATAAATATTATGTAAAAGGTGAAAGAAATAAAAACAAAATTTGTAGTAGAAAGTAAAACGCTTCTGGATTTTCAAAACAAAGCATCATATTTGTGGCATCCAAAAGCCCAAAACCTTTTCAATTTTAGAAAAGAGCTCCTAGTGAAACTGAAACACTTCTGCGCTTTGGTTGACAACCCGTTCTCATAAACTTCACGAGTAATAAATAAAAACATTTTTCAGGAACAACTCGAAATATTATTCACTAATACTGAGTTCACTATTACTAAGAAACTCTTAAATAAAAAATAATTATGGCATGTAAGCAAAATTTGCAAAATAAAGTTCTTTTTCGCTTTGAACACAAACTTAAGCAGTTGCGTATTTTCCTCGAACCGTGTAGAGCGACTCAGAGAAGGCACTTACGAAAATCCTCTATCTCCTATATTTTTACACTATTTGAATACTTAAAAATAGAAGATTTTACTGTTTAAACCAGTGGTTCCCAAAGTGGTCCACAGGGACCCCCAGAGGTTCCCCGGAGTTTTCAAGGGGTCCATATAAATGAAAGAAAAAGTTGGGGGTCCAGGAGTTACAAATAGGAGTCCACGAGCTATGATCATTAGCAAAAAATCTGAGCAATAGCCTGCATCAATTGTAGTAAGTGCCATAAATAAAATTGGAAATAAAACTTAAAACTGTATATATTATTTACGCAGTTGTATGAGGAAAATGATAAGAACTTTAATTAATTACTTTTTCTCATTAAAGTACGCTGGATGCTAAAAAGATCAGTCTAGACAAGGTTTTTATTATTATTAATTTCAAAACTTTTTGATACTGATGCTTTTGTGGATTATCAATCTTTTAAATGACATTAAAGAATCGAAATTTTACGGGAAGAGCTGATTAGAAGAAGCACTAATGAAGAACTTAAGGTAGAGTTTACATCAGAGTATAAATATTTCTCTCTTCAGAAAGACATAACTATCATATCTACAACTTATCTTACCTTTGGAGTATTGCAAAAAAACTTCTGCAAGCTTTTACATCTTCATACTTCATGAAAACAAACTTTAGTTCAATCACCAACTTTATTACAAAAATAAAAAACAGAATACCAGTCCCTGATCGGGGAGATTCAAATTTGCGTCTCCCAAATCTAAAACCAAATGCTAAAAATTTGCTGTCTAGACACCAAATTCACCCCTCCCACTAAAAAGTTTTCTTTTTTTCCCTTGTACACCTATTCTATGAGAAGACATGTACCTAGGCTAAGTTTTGTGCTATTATTATGATAAAGTACGAAATAAAATGTTACGTTTTTCTCTTCATCTGTTTGCTTTTAATTTTAATTTCAATTTTTTGTTCCAAGCATTAAAACTGTCAACCTGAATTTTTAGAAAGTTTTCAAGCATTTAAAGAGTTTATGATTGTTTAAAAAACCTAGATTAAAAGAGCTCTCATACTATGGGGTAAATTTCTGATTTATCTTGTTATATTTACATATATCTTGCTCTCATCTGATTGTTTTGGAACATCTATAATAGAACTTAACCATCTAATTTGCGGTTTTAAAATGCTTCAGTTCTATTATTTGATGACTAGTTTTGGAACGTCCCCTAGAAAGGGGGTCCACGGGAAACTGAAAAACTCAGCAAGGGGTCCACGGACCAAAAAGTTTGGGAACCCCTGTTAAACTGTTGATTGTTACATAAGGTTACTTCGTTGGCTGTCTCAAATGCATCAGTTCACATTTTTCTGCAACTGAAAAATTGATTCCTTTGCAATCGCGAAATACATACCTGCATTTGAAAATACTTTTTTCTTAAATATATTTTAAATGTTGTTCATGTTACTTTTACACGGTTAGTTGGGAGGAGAAAACATACCATTCTTCTTGCAGTGTACATTACTGAGTTTCAAAAAAAAAAAAAAAAAAAATTACACAGCCGATTTTACAAGAGCCAGAACTATAAACTAATTTCTCACAAGGAGTATTCTGTCTGCACCTGTGTGTTTTGTGCCACATAAAATTTTAACGTCGCAATTATTCCACTCTCTTTTATAATTTAATAGCTTTTAAAATTTAAAATGCTTTTCAGAATGATCACTTAATGTCGTAAACAGTTTTTAATGCATGATATTTTTTAAAGCCCTAATAGCACAAAGATTTTTTATTTGCAACATCATGAGGTATACCGCAAAGTCTTCACCTTTTTCTAAAAGGTCTTATAAAATTTAAGGCTAAAGTATTAAAATTTTATAGGTATATAAAACTTAAGTACCTAAAGGAGTAACAGTGAAATGTATGCGGCGCCGATCGAAAACAACAACAGAGTTGTTCGTAAAATATAATGAATGGGAAAAACAAAATTGTTTTTATCTTCTAATTATCGTGCAAAATTGCTCACCGGCAATAAACAAAAAGTAATAAAAGAAAAAAAATACAGATAAGTGCCTTCAATAAAAGATTAGGAAAAAGTTTAATTGCTTTCGGTCGGATGAAACACAATCAATAATTAATGGGATGGTCAGTCAGAGTTTCTATCAATCTATCATTTTCGATCACAGCGCATCACAAAGCGTAGCACCCCTCTGATAAAATGTTTTATCACCTCTTTCGTTATTCGAGGCACGTTCAGATGGAAGCGGCGTTTAAAATGCCGTTAGTCGAGCAAGAAGTGCTACGATTTTTCATGGGACCGCAAATTTCGAGTTGCACAATGTTATAGTTGGTTGGTTTTGTAGGGTTAACTGGCTCAAATACCTCAGGGATCTACAGCGAGCATCTGCTACATTTTGTTCATTTTGTGGGATAAATTTTGATTCACAGCAGTTTAAGGGAAAGTTGTCTTCCTAGCGGACATGATGTTCGGGTAAATAATTTGCATGTAGGAGAAATAACTTTGGAACCAGGGTTAAAGATTTGGTGCAAAAATTTCCAACTCTGGATCCGATTCAAAAAATTTTAAAGCACTCAACTCCGACTACGACTCCTTTCAATCAAAATTAATTTCTACACCGACTCCATGACTCCGAGACTGTATTCCTGGCAGAGTTGCGGAGTCGGAGGGAAAATTATCGACTTCGACTCCTGTTGTTAGCATTTTAATGCTTTCAACTGCCGACTACAAATCCAGTTACCTTATCCCAAAATCAGTCTAATAAAGTTTGAAGCGAAGAACAAACATATTAAAAAATATATGAATCTAATTTTTATACGGTAACGAATCCTTAAAGTAATGATTAGGAAAATCCCAAACATTGAGAAATGATTCGAATTGAAAAAAAAAAAGACATTAGTACGACCAATATTGAACGTGATATGAAATGCTGCATTTTTTATACTATACACTACAGGTTTTCAGAGGCCCTATAGCTGCTCAATGCATGCTCCCTCAAAAGCTGTAAAATTTCTCCCTGAATTTTGGTTTGTATTTTTTTTTTTTTTTTTTAATATATGTTTTAATACTTGTGATCTTCCTAAAGGTTAATTTAGGGATCTGGAGGAAAAGTTTCCCCATTTGGGGGGTTCATATTTTTTTCGCTTCAAACTTTTAATGTCTGAATTTTCCAACTTATTCTTATGATTACAGCAGCTAGAAATAACGATTGAAGAAATTATGGCTAAAAATGCCTCTTAGCGCACCGGAGGGCAGTTTTGATACTGATTTTCTGGAGGGAAAAAAATCCCTTTTTCATATAACATTGGTCATTATTTATTATTCTCTTTGGCATTCCAATGCTAGAACCAACCTTGATATATACAATATAGAGGATGCTCAATGTTACAAACCTCTAAACTACATACAATTGATTTTACTAACAGCTTTACAGTTCAAATTATCTTTTATTGAAATAATACTACTCGATTTAATGAACTCTTGATTAAATGAACACTTTTCATAGTCCCAAACATTTCGAAAGAGTGAACAACAACTACACTTATTTAGACACACATGCATGCTTTCCTATTAAAAGCTTAGGGAAAAACATTCCTTACTTTCTCACGCTTTTTTCTTGCTTTCTTTTCTTCTTTTCTACCACCGCTTTTTCTTTAATCGTTCTTACCTGTAAAGTATCGAAACATGATCATTCATTATCTGCGGCTGTAAATTACAATAATTTTGCTCTACCCGCACATCTGCAGATCCAGACAAAGATTAGATGGTGCAAATTATGGCATGAATCGAGATCATCGTAATTACAGCAAAATGGCAAAAAATGGAAATAAAAGAACAAAAAACAACGCTCGGCTAATGTCGATTTTATTATAGTCTCAAAGCAAGTACTTGACAACTTACATCTTCATTAATGCTGGTGAGAGTCCGAAAATCAAAAATACCCTCCGAAAAAGATCAAGGCTACTCCAAATTTTTTTGTTCTCAAAAATGTGCTTTGTTTCTTAGTATAATTTAATCCCCTCCTCTACCCAGTTGGAAAACACATCCAACAACAATAATTATTGTTGGTGCCGTCGTCTTACTCATTTGAGGCAATTACTTCGATCATTTACTAATAGTTTTACACATTGACTTTCACCCTTTTGAAGAACCATTTGCAAATAGTTCGCTAACATGGTGACAATATTAATGGTTATTTGCTGGAAATGAGGCTTTCATCGATCCTAGAATTTTGGAAAAGTAAGACGGTGATTTTTCGGTAGCATATTTGTTGATGGACTTTGTTTGTTTATTTTTTTAGTGAAACATATTGAGGGTATCTAAAGACTGGTGATTGGTTTCTGTTCTGTATCATTCTGGAGCATTAGTTATGGACGTTAAAGACTGATTGTATTTTGTTCGTTTCATCGAAGTACACTTTCTTAACGTTTACCCAAAGAATACTGCTTAGCATTCTGACACATTAGTTATAAAAGTTCGAAACAGGTTTTATTTCGTTTTTTACAGTAAAGAGCATTTCGGTGAAAATATTACTTATGAACAAATTATTTCTTAAAACTATGAAAATATGGAGAGAAAGTTTAACTGTACCAGCATTTAAACTATAACAACTCATTAGTGAAGTTGTTATTCCAGATGAAGTTATGTCATTCTGTAATTACTTTAATCAGTTATCTTTTAAATACATTAATTTTGAAAATATGATCAAATAATAAGTACAAGCATATGCTGACAGCCCGGTTACCACATCCAAAATCTGCAGTTTTATTTGCAGTTTAATTTCAGCATTGAAGCTGAAATTAGAGGTCATTAGTTTGTTACCTAAGTTAGTCATTAGTTTGTTACCTTGTACCTTTTCTGAACGAGTTGAATCACACTAATTTCAGCCTCTGGCTGGTATGTTAGATTAATTTTTGCTACCAGTGAGCAATTAATCCCAAATTCAATCAGAGGACACCTGCTTCTAATTTGGTTATAGCTATTCCAGATTGATGATCCTAAGACAGGAATGAAACTGCAAGTCTTGTAATTCTGTCTTAATTCCAATTGCTTATGGTAACTTGCAGCTTAAATATAAGTTGATTTCATTAGTCAGAAGGGAAAATTTTCCATCTATGACATGGCAGGAATGTCTATGCCTATCTATATAAGGCAGAAGTACATGCAGTATGCCGAAAGCTCGATTATTCCATCTTTGAATAACCGACAGTGAATAACCGAGTTGGCGGTATATTGCTTGTACGTATTATACTATTGAAAATTCGTTCGAGAAAAATGTTGCCCTGTTAAAAATGCCAAAAAAAATAAATAAAAAGATAACGAAGAAGAAAACGAAGAAAGAAAGAAAAGCAAAAAAGGGAATAATAATAATACTTGACTATTTTCCAAAATAATGTCATGCATGTTTTTTCTTGATAAAAATAGTCTGTCCCCTAATTTAATCTCATTAATGAGTAACAGTTTAATATTTTTAAGAGAAAATCATTTATATTTTCATGCATACTGAAGGAAATTTTGTTTGCACTCAACTAAGCGGACGAATTTTGATTTAGTAATGCTAAAACGACATCGCATAATCTTGCTTTTTATCTCTGAAAGAAAGACGCCGACAGGAAGAAAATCCAACCGCACTTTCATATCAAGTATGATTCTCAAGCCCCACGCAATCACTCACCTTGGTTCTCTTTCTTGATCAATATCTAGTTCTTTAAATCCTTAAAATCATTATCTCTTACTCATTATACCTTAAGACTGGCGTTAATTTTCTTACCTGTCACTAAAAATATCCAAAATAGACAGAGGCGGAACTAAGTCATATATATCAGAGAAATGATTAACATTTTCAAAAACACATTTTCCCTATTCATCACCTAAAGCTTTATTAAGTTTTCACTTAAATTTATGTACTAGGTTGGCAGATTTCGGGAATGATGATTGGATAATTTATTGACTTACTTTCTTGCTGATAAAAAGCTGTTTCCATCTCATAAGTTTTACAAAATAATGCACTATCCTTGACTGCTAGCTAAGTTTTATGAGCCTTTCCAATAAATCTATATATAGTATATAAATAGATATAGGTGGGAGTGGCTATGGTATTTTTCTTCAACAAGTCCATAGATGTCAGATCTTTGCAAAATATGGCTCAAACGCCCTTTAATGCTCGGGAATTCACATGGAAGGGTTCAATGGCGCAGATTGCTTCCTGGGAGGGGGGCTAAGTGGCCCTCATTCGGAAAGTTTTCGAATTTGAAGTCCTAAAGAAAAAAACTGCTTTGGTGAACTTTTTGGTGAACTTTTTGGTGAAATCAAAAAGGGGGTTGGAGGCTATGTCTTGGCATATTTCCAAAATTCAAGTACAAAACGTGTTTCATGGAGTTTGGTTCAATCAAGGGAGTTTATCTTGATGTTTCTGGGAGAGGCTTAAGCCCCTTATCTCCTCCTGTAGGTGCGCCATTGGAGGAGTTTCATTAAAAAATCAGTGAAAAGGAATGTTTAAGCTTAGCATTACCAATGGCTGAATTTTTGGAATTTTAAAACAATCCACGGAGGCCTAAATTAAAATTTTGAGTCATAAAATTGTTCTTTCCTGAGCGTTGATGAGAAATTTTACGCTTTTTTTTTTTTTTTTTTTTGTAACTCTTATTTAAGCTTGGTTGTTAACCATGAGTCACTTGACACAACTTATATTTTCGAAGTAGACAGGATAATACCGGGTAATGCAGCTAGTAAATAAATCATTCTCCTGGTTTTCCGCAATGACCAGTAGGTTAACCATTTTGAGGATTATTTTTCTTGTTTTCCAGCTCTCACCTCTTTGATATGGGTGGTTGTTTCCACGTTCTAAGATGAGTTTTGTGCGGTAGTTCAAATCACTGATTTTATTTGAGAGCAAAAATTCTTTTTGTAGATTCTTGTAGCGAAAGAGGAAGATGTTTATGATTGGTGAATTTAAGGAAATGTGTTGCTGATGGAGAAAATGTCGATGAAGATTATATCATTTAGTGGATTGATTGTGAGTGAAATTTGTAATGAGTCAGAAACGGAACATGGAAATATTAGGTGAGAATTTAAAGGGAAAGATGCAAAGATGCTGAAGTACAAAGATGAGCGATGATGTACCTTTAGTTCACGTTAAAAGCTTTTTTTAATATTGGATTTTTATTCTGTTCTTTTTAAATGGCGGCCGCTGGACTGGTCGACAAAAGTTATGCTGTTATTGAATATCATAAGCTTATAATGTACGAGTTAATAGTATCGAATTGTTTTATTTAACTGTATTAAATGTAACTTAACTCTACTTGTTATTCTAAAAAACCATTTACAATTTAAGCAAAAATTTAAGCAGCAAGTTACCGTCATTAAGAAAGGGCTAAGGCAGAACTACATGTAATATACCGACAGCCCGATTATGCCACACAGAGACCACAGATTCGCCTTAATTTGGACCTATCAGTCTGGGATAGACGGTAACTGATCTGACGGCTGACGTCATTTCTATGAAGCTAAAAGAATAAAAAACTGGTAGCTAAAGTTCATGCATGCTACTGAGAGACAGCAGCTGTGGTACGGTACAACTCGTAAATTGAAGGCAAAACTTCTGTATATAAGCTGTAAATTGCCGCCATTAAGTCAGAACAAAATCAGAACTACATGCAATACACCAACAGCCCAGTTATGATATCCGGAGACTGCAGTTTTGTCCAATTTTGGACTCTTCAATCTGGAATAAACAATAACCAAGCTGAAGACAGATGTCATTTCACTGAATGGGAAAGACCCAACAAAACGTGGCTAACAAAAGCATAGCTCCGGCGACTGCCATTTTTTTGTCCATGTAAGTCTGATTGTTAAAAATGCGTTACTTGACACAATTTTATTTTAGAATTGGACCTTGCAACGCCGGGCATTGCAGCTAGTTTCAAGTAAATGTGTTTCAATAAAAAATTGCAGAAACATTTGACTGCTTTTTCAAAGGAAATAAATCCACTAAATTATAATCAGAGCAGCGTTTTATTATTCCAAAATTAATTTGCTTGTGTTGACTATCATTTATATAAATTATTCAAATGCATACTTGGCTGATTCTTTTCTTTTTGTGATCAAACGAAACCCGTTATCCACTTCAGCCGCGCCATTCCGGGAAAACCGCGACGCCAAGATATAACTAGGAGTTTACTGTAAGCGGATTTTTTAACGAGTATAAATTACTGTTACTCATTCCTCTCTATAAATGAATCATTTTTGAAACGAAAATATTTATTTTCCTTGAACCATTTAATCAACACTCAGCAATTCATCCTCTTTCAACTTCTATTCCTCGAAACATTTACTAAAGATTTGATTGACCATCAAATCAAACAAAGAACTTTTGTTTTCGATTTGTCATCTGGTAACCGGAAGTTCGGGGGCCAATAAATAGTATCCCGAACTTCTGAAATGAAAGCAATTTAACGGAATTCATCTGAGACTGATAAATAATGATGAGTTTCAATTCAAACTCCAAGGACAATGTAAATAGATATGTAAAGCCTCTAGAATAAACGCTTACCACCTATTACTTACTTTCAGGTAGGTCCTTTTATTTGGTGATGCTAAAGCTTTGATTATTTTCTTTGCGAAAGTTCTTGCCGCCGCGCCGCCGGGGTCAAAAATTATAGAGTTAGGTTTTCTTTAAAACAATTTTGTCTGTAATATTACCGCAATTTTATTTTTTATGGAAATAATTGCAGGTTTGAACAGGCACGCCCTGTGTAAAAGGAAAGTTAATGTGTTATGATGAAAAATTTTATTTTATTTAGTTGAAAAAGCATATTAAGATACAAACTTTTAATGAAACTTGTACGCACATTTTTCGGTATTACTGCTAACAACTTCGCATGATGGATAAATGTAGCTGTGCTGCCACTTTGTTTAATAGCTCAAGGGCTGCGGGAGGAGTTTCCTGTAATTATTAGACACATGTATGATTTTTTCATTACAAAATTGTGAGAAAAAAAGCAGTTTCTCAACAACAACAAAAAAATACTGAGTGGTACAAAATAATCATATCTCTACTAATAATGAAGCAAAGACACAGGATGTATGTCTGTGACCCGCATGAGGTTCAAGTATTATTTTAATCCTCTTGGCGGAAAGACATACCAAACATATTAATTATTCAGTGTTGATCATAGGCCAGTCCGAATTCATTCATACTTTCCACCGAAAGAGTTAAATTTTGTTTTCCAAAACAAATTGCAATGAAATGTGTGAACTGAGAGATTTTCTGTCACGGCATCCTTTTGTCTTTTCCTTTTTTTTTATGTTTAACATGTCTTTTACTTCGAAATATTTAATAAACTATTGATTCTACACAACCAAGTGATATAAAAATAAAATAGTGTTTGACGAAACAAAACAAAGCAAAAAAGTTTCGTTTTCTTCTTGGTATGTGTAGCCTGCTCACGGCGCAAGTTTCGAAGGTAATTATGGGATGAAGTTCCTCGGAAAAAGATGTTGCAGTTCTGAGGTTCTTGTAGACATAATTTGAAGACCACTGGTCTATAATAAACAACACTATATTAATCTTATGATACCAAAATGCCAACAGAAACAGCATACATTTGGATAAGAACACCAGCGATAAATTGCCAAATCGGCAAACACCAGCATCCACCCCATTAATGGCCGGCGTACAGATTCGCGGTGCTGGTTTCGATTACAAGGGAGCGGCGGGGCCCAAATTGCCGGTCTGCATTGTCCGCGAATAAGAGGGAGCCTCTGCCCCGTAATGACACTGGGTAAACTGTTACGAAATAGCTCTTGCGCGAGAACAGGTAAGAAACCCAAAAAAGAAAACACAACCTTTCTGGAAGGCTATATTTTACGCCAAACTAACTATGTGATGGAAAACTGTAGCAGTTTCATTCATTGGTGCTCCTTCAGAACATCAATCAGTTCACTCAGAAACGAACTTTGAGAAGTGTTTTTATTTATTATGTCTTCTTATCTTACATATAATGAAGCATTTTGTAGACCAGATCCTCTTTTTGCGTATTTATTATTTATTATCCACCCATTCGGTATCGGCGGAAAAATCACTTATTTTGTCAAGAATTCAATTAATTAATATCGAAAGTTTATTAAATTATCTGGTGGTTATTAATGCTTTAGGGCAATAACCTTAAATAAAGCAAAGCCCGTTTGTTATTGATGCCGAATTTTCGTTTGGGATTGACAGGAAAATTGCTCTATAATGTCCAGGATTTCATTAAGCATGCAATGAGCTGTATTCTGTATTACCATTTAAAATTATGGAGAAAATGAGTTTCTTATTGGAGGAATGTTATTTATCATATACGTTTTAATGTGGCAGTAATATACTGATGTACGTGATTTAAAATTCAAAAAGTTGCTAAATAACAGTAATAAATTTTCGGCCGGCCAATATTTCTGATAAGAATTGTGTGTGCGTACTAAACGGTGTATTAGGTAAAAAATTTAAGAAAAGTATTTTACGATAAGTGAAGCAAAAAACAACGAAACTCGCATAAATGCAGAATGTGCTAAAAAGCATTTTTATGTTACTACGAAATTTTAAATGCTAAGGAAAAATTTTAGGAAAAACTGTCTTATACTTCCGTTCCAAAAGTTCATGTATTGGCTTTTTTTTTTTTAATTAACAGCACAAATTTATTTTCACGTTCTTCACTCAAAACGTTTTACAATTCGAAGTAAAAAAATGAAAAAATAAATAAATAAATAAATAAAAAACAAGCCTGATGAGTTATTTTTATTGCAATATAATAAATAACGTCATATTGCTAGTCATATGAACTGCTCTTAAGTTTTTGCATTTAATATAGCTAAGACGACAAAAAGGTTAATAACATGAATTTTTGTTGCGGAAAAAAACTTTTTTTAAAAATAACACTCTAAAAACTTATGATGAAACTCCACTTTTATTTATCTTTTTATTTGTTGAATTCTCATTTCAGCAGAAAGTATGTTGCTGGAATTTCGCAAAACTGTGAAACTCTTTTTTTTTTTCAACAAAATGTTACACTACTATTTATAACTTTTTTTGTTACTTCACCTTTTTTGTGCTTCATATTTATTTTCTATTTACTAGTTTGTAAAATACAATGCCTTATGCTTATTTACTATGATTTCGTTTAACTACCTTCTGCTTTATTAGTACTTTGGAATGGCAATGTCGAAATTTACAGGTAGAAATGTTAGAATGTTTACAAAATATTCATATTGCTACCTGAAAAATATTCATATTTTTCACCTTATGTTGGCGAAAATATTAGTTTATATTGCATATAAGCATTGAACTAACAGTTTTCTATATTTTAATTGAAAATCTGGATGTTTTTTATCAACACAAAAAAAAAAAAAAAAAATTGACAAATTACCTCTCTTTGCATTTAGCAAACTCTTTTTGAAACACCTTTCCTATTTTCCCTCAAGGATACTAGAATTTTCCACTAAATCGAAATAACTGACACGCACGAAAATTTCTGACAGACAACCCAAAATTTGAACTAAACTCCTGCAGAGTTTTCTTAACCGAGTTCATGACATTTATGCGACCTTATAACTCTGTGCAAGGGTGCAGTTTTCCTTCCCACAGTGTGGTGGATCGCGACCTTAAGACTTTTTAAAGGGTGCGCTTTGCCTGAAAGTTCATCAGTCGGAAGGTCTTTGTCTTTTGGGCTTTCCCCTTTTCTTGGTGGATCTTAAGATGTTGAAGGTTGCTTTCGAAGCAGAACTTTTCTGTGTTTTTTTCCCATCAGAGAAATAAATCTATTTTTATGTCATTGCACCAGCAAAAAAGAAACGTAGGTATCTGAGAATAAAAATTTCCCTTTTTTCTTTAAAAATCGAATATAACGTCGGCACCATACTAAAATAACGAATGTGAAAAATCAAGTTTGTTTTTCAAGTTCAAATTTTACAAATAATTAAAATTAAATTTATACCTTCGAACGATAGTTTTACACTTAGAGATATCTATAAAAGTTGGAAATAACCAAACACGTCAGGTGGGAAAAAATTATATTCATTGTTTTGGCTCTCCTGAAAAGTGCCAATTTTCACATTGGTAATTTTAGCATGGTGCCGACGATATACTCAGTTTTATTTAATGCTGTTAAGACGAAAGTATGAAAATAAATTTTCATATCTTTACTAATAAGTAGCAAAAGTACGATGGGGAAAAGGGGGATATTTTAGAAACAGAAAATTCTAACTTGTGAACAAAAATCATTCTCTTGGAATAAAGTTCTATCATCGGGTCATGACCAACACTAACACAATTTTGGTGCAAATTTTATTTATTTATCCATTTACATTATGAAGTTATAATACTGATATGTTGCTAGTTATATATTTGTGCGATTAACCGATAACATAACAATTAAAATACAGGAAATATGAAGAGAAATCTATTATAGTGCCAAAAGAAAAAGTTTTATAAAAAAATTTTCTGTATATTTCTTCCCTTCCCCCAAGCTTTAAGCTTTTCATCATGGCAAAATAAGTTTTTGAATCTCAGTTTTTAATGGGATTTATTAATTCAAGCAGTCAGTTTAGACTAAATCTCAGTGAAAATAATATTGTCTAAATCTTAAACGCATTTTCCAAAAGATTTTTTTAACTCAACATTAATGTAACCAGTTGTAAATTATTTTATTTCAATCAAAACTCGAATAAATCTTGCACCTACTTACATAGATTACTACACTAGGTAAAACAACTTCTATTTTTTCTTTCTTTTTCATTTCCAAATTAATTATTTGATTTGTACGTGTTCTTAGCTTTTAACGAAAATGATCCGAAAAAAAGAAAAAGAAAAGGGGAAATACGATTAACAAGCTCATTATTTACAATAATAATTAAATAAAGAAGAAGAAGAGAGATGACAAATTCCTCTACCAATCTATGTTTCCTAATTAGCGATCAATTTCTCTATTCAAGATATACATTCACATCAGCCTTAGTAGATTGACTTTTAATGCATTATCAGTAATGGCAATACAGCTAACATTCTGTATCATTATTTACATTATATATGTACTTAATTTATAATAGAAGCAAATATAATTTGTCGCTTGTGCTTGGCCAATCTTGACATCATTAATACAAAACCAGCTTTCCCGTATAACCATCATACTTGCTTCTTGTTCAACTAAGATGATTTCTGTAAAAAATGCGAACAAATCCCTCAGCAAAGCGATGGTTAATTCATTCTCGTACATTCACCTACTTGAATAAAGGTACAGAAATAAAATATCGGACGGGTATAAATATATATCTTGATGCTGAGGAATAAAATAATAATAGCCTACCTTGAAGATGTATCGATCCCATTTTTATGGGTTGACTTGAGGTCATGGCTGTTTTGACCTTTTACGTAGTAAATTTAGGCTTTGCTATTCAATGAAAATCCCGCCAGATACTTAGAAAATGGGTGATTTATAAGTGACAAACTTTGAAAAAGATAACGCCAAAGGGTTAATAGTGATTCTGAAGGTAGAAAAGAAGTTTATAAGAGAGAATTTAGACTTTGGATCTAAATACTTCAAGTATCATTAACAAGTTGATAAGAAATAAATGCAATAAAAAAAAATAATCAAGATCTTTACAATAAAAAATAAACGCTGATCCAACAATGTAATAAATTTAAATTGCTGCGTTTAGTACGTTGCTTATATTATTTTTATTTAGTACGGAATTGTTTAATACAAAATACCTAAGCACATGAAAAACTTTGCACATAAGCATACAGCTGCTTGAGAGTTTCACAGCACAATTAATTAGAAGATTTTCTTTTTCCAGGTATGAAGGAATAATAGAGTTAAAAATAACAATAACAACAATCATTCAAATTTTAACTATAATTACTTAATATAATAAGAACTATTCGTGGTATATTTATGTTTACAAAAATATAGTACAACGCAAAAGCAGCGAGGATAATTCAAGAACAAAATCTTTTATTTAATGATAATCTTACAGGAGTAAATTAATTAGAGTAAGAGAAACATCAGAGATTTAAAAAAAGCAAATATTATTATTATTGCTTTCATTATTATAAAATAAATTTTTGTTTGGTTCATTTTAGCTTCATCTCAGTAATATTTTGTTTATACTTTCACAACCTTTAGACGCATCCGTTTTAGAAAAATATTTAACGTATGAAATGCTGTCGTTGCTTGGATTTTCTAGTTTATTTTTACACTTTTTTTTTCATTGATATTGTGCTGAAAATGAGATATTTTATCTGTTTGGCTGGTGACATAGGATGTTCAATTGAGATGAAAATTTTGGTATTTGGCAACCTAATGTCCAAATAAAAAATAATATCATACCAACTAGAACCATTGAAAAATATCTGCAACAAAATTTAAAGACTCTGTCAAACTTCAAAACAAATATTCGCAATTAAAAAAAATCCTACTTGATGAAATGTTTGTACTTATTTTTACATTTTTAATTATGTGTGGCACTTTTGACCATTTAAAGGTTTCAAATGACTAGTTATTAAAGCATACCCTTACTGAAAAAATAGGCCACAAAAACGCATTTTCTTGTTTAGGAAGATTTGAAAAATGAGGTAACTTTGTTGGACACATTTATAAGACTAATTTAGTATTCGTATTTTCAAGCATCGTACAATCATTGGGTAAAATCCCAACTATGTATATCATATTCACATTCAAGAGATCCGTTCTTTCTTTCAGGGCCACTGAGAGCCAAGAGAGTTACCATGTTAATTTGATTCCCAAGCTCTACTCTCCTTATAAAACTTTCAAATTATGTACTACAGTGAACTCTCCTTTATACGCCTTTTTCACTTAAACGACGATTTTAAATAGTCCCAGCACATTCCGTAGAAAAATAATGATATTATCATTCGTTTATGCGTCGCTCTAAAGAGAAATATTTCATTTATGCGCGGAATTTTTCCTAAAATGTAAATAATTTAATTTATTTTCTTTAAAAAATAAGCATTTTTCTTCACTTTTTTTCTTTAATCTTTTGCCTTTATTGCTCACGGAAGGCATTTTTTCCGCATGAACTTAGAGTTCGGAGAGAAACAATTATCTATTATGCATCGCTTTAAAGGGAACATTTTGTAATTAGGTATGCTTCAATTTTTGTTTTCTCTTTATCATTGTAGTTACGTTACAGTAATTTCCAAACAGTAGTAATCTGTTCCTTTTCTATAGAAGCATTCTTATTCAATCTCTCATTAGATACCATGTTAAGCTTTAGTCTTTTAAATAGGCTTGTTCACTTATAGGTCTCTCTCACTTATGCGACTTTTTCCACTGGTCCCTTGGGCCGGCGTATAATTGAAAGTTCACTGTACTTCTATTCCAAGCCATCCAGGCTTCTAGTTTACGACTAGGCTATCATGTCCTCTCGTTGGTCCTGGTTCTACTTGATTAACCAAAGAGCTCGAAAATTTTAAGATTGAACAAGAGAAAGAAAAATATTTATTTTGCTTCAGTTTTTTCACATTATTTTTCTTTTTTCATTTAAAAAATAATAATAATATAGCATAATTTTGTTGCAAAAACGTGAAATGATAATATTATGTGCTATAAATATTCGGTTTTTCTGAATTTAAACAGGTTCTGTGACTTGATCACAATTTTGTGAAACAACAATTGGAAGAAAAGTAATTTAATTTTTGTGTTAACTTTTCACATCATTTATTTTCCTTCCTTTGAAAAAAAACTTAATGCAACAAAGCTTTCCTTCGAAACACTGATTAAGAGAAATATTCAGCAACTAATGGCTATAAGAAGATTCTGCTGAAGGAGCAAGGAATATGTAGCTTTTGAAGGACCAATGACATAATGATTATATTCAAAATAAGTTTCTGAAAGCTTGAGTATTTTGCATTCACCTCCAAAAGCCATAAAGATAATTATTTTCCATTTCATTCAAGCTTTTGTTTGTACTTACTACTGGAGTTATTAATTTTGCTTAATTTATCCACTTATTTTTTTTAACGAAGCTGATTTCAAGGAAAGTTTATACCTCATATTTTTTATTTGATTGAGGCCTCCACCCGAACTTAATATTTCTCATTCATAAAAGTGTCACAACAAATGGCTATTATAAATCAGGAATAAAATGAAAACTAGCCGAAAAAAATATTAATACTTCGGTAACTAAATGAAATAAAAAACACTGGAGAAGAATGAGAAAAATTAATAAACTCAGCTACATGAAATATTCAAAGGGGGGATATGCACTTCTAATTACATACATGCCGAGCTTTTACAAGAATATACATTATAAATATAACCTGTCAAACAAATAAAAGAGAATGGTTTATTTCGTCCATTAACTGTCAGCGGCGCATAGTATAGTTGAAAGGAGCAATTAGGAAGGGAAAGTTGTTATGAACATGCTATAATCAGCTATTTATCAGTTTCAGTTTTATGGAAATTTTCCAACACCCAGAATGTATTTTTAGACTTTCATATTGTTGAGTGAATGCCACAAGAACGTAACTACAATTCAGCTTTTTTTCCCTTTCTTTTCTTTTTATGCTGCTTCGATAAAACAACAAATTGAGGTTTTTTTTTTTTTTTTTTTTTGCCTTTTGGAAAATGTAAATTTCATTAAAACAATGGTAAACTACCATTTTTTAATTTTATTTCGTCTAAAGTATTTGTCTTCTTTCGAATAAAGATTGCAACAATAGTGAAACATTTTTCTTTTTCCTAATCTACAGTTAAGTATTTATAGTAATAGGGCGACTATTTTACTGACGACGAGTTATTTGATTATTTTTACTTATTTTTCTTTTTTTCCTTTCTTTCTTTTTTTATTTATTTTATTTATTCCCCCCTTTTTTGGCTATTCTCTCTACTTTTGAAAATATTTTTATATGACTTGCATTTAATTTACATAAATTTTCCTTAATGACAGCCAATTTCAGCTAGTCTCCAACAAATTGACGGAGTTAGTTTCAAATTTGAAGCAAAACAAAACGAATAAAACATTAATCCTATGGTAAAACTATAGGAAAAAATTGCTATTTCAAGCGAAATTTTTAGCTCTTTACGAATAAATTTGAGCATTTGGAGATACTGTCACGTAATCTCGACCTATACGTTTTACTCACACTTCATAAAGTTAAAAGTGCTTTTTCTTTTATGATAAAAGTAGGAAATTGATAGCAAGGATAAATATTAATAAATAAATTGTAGATGTTTTTAAAATGAGTCTCATTCATACTCTCAATCCTCGGCCTTGGCAGAGTAGAGGACTCGGAGGAAAATGAACGATTCCTACTCCGACCCTTGGAATTTTAAAACTTTCAACACCCGATTCCGCTATCCCAAAATCAACCTGAGTCTAACCCAACTACTCCTACTCCTCAGCACTGGTTATAAATTGAGAAGTGACTACAAAGCAGAAATCTAGCGGCTGTTACATGAAAGAGATAATAACAATAGTCACTTGTAAATTTCTTGAATTATACTACTGAAATATTGGAGGAATTTTATCTGTTAAAGCAACAAAATATTTTCAGTTCTGCATGGATGGAAAGAGTCAAATTTTCAAAATTAACGAAGTTCAT